>CANUEY010416886.1:0-41561 GCA_948099555.1 Croton setiger
AGCTCCTCCTCCATTAACATACTTGCTTGATCTTGGATCCTTCTTGTGACTTCCCCTTGAGCCCATAAGTTCATCCTAGCTTGAATTCTCTTAGCCATGTTCCTTGTGATAGGTCCATTGGCTAGCTTAGGTGGTTCCTGACTTACATCAATTAGTAATGGCGTGAAGCCAAGAACAGGTGAAGCTGCCACATGATCTAATTAAAATCAAATCATTCCATTAGTTTGGAGAAGAAATTAAACAAAAACAAAGGAAGAAGAAAGAAACTAGATCATGCTGGCAGCTTCAACTGATACTGGCACACGATGGATGAACATTAATAAGCTTCAAAGTAACAGAAAAGAAGGAAAGAAAGAAATTGCTAGTTAAATTAAGGAAATGGGTAAGTAAGTATATAAAGAAAGAGGAGATTAAGTGATAATAAAATAACAAAAGAATCTGACAAATAAATAACAGATGTCAGTGGTCCAAAGCAAGACAAAATGAATATTATCATGCCCACGCCACCACCATGCAGACAAGGTAGCGAGTTCTTCTAAATTCAACTACTCTCTCACTCTCTCTCTCTCTCTTTTTCTTCTCATTTTCAACCTAAAAGAGAGTGCTATTTTTCCATTTAATAAAAAAAAATGCTGAACTCAACTAATGGGCCCCCATACTTTTTTCTTCTTAAATCACAAGCAACTTTCATCTTATGGGCCCTAATCCGTTATACTGGACATCACTATTGGGATGTTCAATGTTATCTCAGAATTCTGATTCTATAAATGTTCCGAAAATTGTTAGTAATACCAATTTTCTTTTAAATGTTTTGATTTAGCAAAATTCATTCCATTTTAAAATACAAAATAATTTTTTATTTGAAATGTTTTAAAATATAAAGCAATTTTTACTTTCCATTTTTTAAAATATATTTATTGCTTTTCTTTTTTTTTTTTACTTTTTATTTTCTTTTTTTTTTTAATGAAAATCATGAACAATATTAAACCCAATAAACCACCGATTTGCTATATTCCCCGAATATTTATGAAACGGGGCATTGCACATTTGGTAGAATGTTTATTAAACCTTTTAATTACACTTTAGAAATTAATGATTACAGAATAAAAAATAAAAACAAAAACCATATTCAGAAGCTAAGAATAACAACATCATATATTCCTTTAGATTATTCAACAAGCTGTACGGCTGCAATAGCAGGTATCTTCATCTTTTGTGTTAGAGCAACTGGGACACTGCTAAGCTGAAGTTTTACTGCGTAATCTTCAATTTGAATTAGTTAATAGGCCGCTATTGTACCTTTGACTGAAAAGCCTAAATCAGTGGAACTGACCATCGGCAGTCGGCACCGTCTTCATCTCAAGCAGAAGCTTGAAGCTCGACAGAAACTTGCAGCCTCCGTAGCCGCCAGCAGTCGGCTGGAAAGGAGAACGGTTTTCGTTTTTGGTTGTCTGGAAAGGAGAAACAGATATTGGGAACGAGTTAAAGAAGGTGTGGAGCGTGTGTTTTGGGTTGGCAATTTTGAAATTTTAAAAATATTTGTGCTATTAGTTAGGCTAAATATATTTTGTGCTATTTCCTAAATTTGAAACTATAAAATGTGCTATTATTTAAAAAAAAAATATCTTAACAACATAAGAAATTGTTTATGTTAGTATTTTTTTAATTTAATATTTTTCTAGTATATTTTTATTTTTTATTAATATGAATTGGAAGAGATAAAATATATTGGTAATATAATTTTAAAAATGATGGATACTAATTTTACTATCATGTAAAGATATTGAAAAACGAAAAATATTTTATTGTTAATTCAAATAAATTTAATATTAAAAAAAAAAATTCAACATGATAGATATATCAACTTTTAACTAATATATACTATGGTTTTTGGAACGGGCTAATTATAATAAATTACTTGATAATAATGAAAATTTTTTATAATTAAATATGATTTATTTAAAAATTTAAAGATGCACAAAATGTCATATAAAGTATTATTTTCTTTAGATGATGCCATATTATTAAGATTTTGTAATTTTTTATATAGTTTTATAAATAACTTTGTTTTTCTCACTTAAGTTATAATATAGTCATGAGCGGTTCGCTGGTTACTTGGATTTCAATTCTATAAAACTCATTGTCGGTTTGGAAATTAAATAAATTGAATTTAAATTTGTTAGTATTTAACACCACTCTATTTGGCTTATTTTCATTTTCAGCAACAATTGTTAGTTAACCTTTAGTGAATAATCCAAAAGTTTTGAATTTAATGGAAACTTAAAGAGTATTGGGTAATTAGACACTTACACGTTTGATTCTTATTGTATGCAAAAATGCGAACTTTCCTAGATTTGTAATTGTTACTTTAACAGCAAAGTTTTGTAATATGGATAGGTGGGAATCTATTACAAGGATTCTATTCTGGAAGGATTACAAGTATATTCCTGATTCCTTTTGCTTTTACTAAAATAATTTGTAACTAACATCAATACATTTGTCAATGAGCAACGGCCTTTGAATCTATTTGTTGTCAACAAGAAATTAAAAGTGTGGTTTTATTAAAGTAAACAATTAAGCATGCTTAGTTGTCTTAGTCACTAAAATTAAATATAAATATTTATATTTATGAAATGTAGCCAATGAAAATAATAACTGTATCTTATTTTTAGAGAATATAAAGATAGTGATTGACATTGACATCTGTTTCTTTTAACTTTGTTTTGATCTCTTTGGTAGATTTAGGTTTATTTGGAACCAATACGTTTATGAAAAGTCATCTCATATGATATAATCCAAATAATATATATCTAAAAGAAGTGAAAAATAAAATACTTTAATATATTATTATTATTATTATTATTATTATTATTATTGTTTCAGTTTTCATGATTGATTAGTACAATTGTTTACAAAAAATAATAATTTTTTTTGGTATTTCCATATTAACACAAACATCACCTAACATTTTCAGATTGGGTGGGATGTTTTTATTGAATTTCTTTCAAATAATCACGAAAATATTATTTGTTCATTAATAAAAACAAACGGCTAAGTTGCATGTTAATATAATCTAGTTAAAGAATATATGCATTTGTTATTCTAGTTAAATTTCTGATTAAAAAAAATATTCTAGTTAAATTCACATTTGATTAAAATTTAGTCTTTTTTTAAGCTGTAATTATTTACAATATAAATAAAATTTGCTTAAAATTATTTTTAAATACTTAACGTTTTAAAGGAAACTTATTTCTAAAGAAAAACATTTTATAGGAGAATTAACAATAATAATAAATATGGAGTTGCCATCTATTTGGTTCATATTTTTTGATTCACTTGTGCAATCCACTATAAATATTCTTTTTTTTTTTTAAGAGCACCATAAATATTCTTTAAATAAAAACAAATCACTTTTTGTGGACCTCCAGATTACAATAAACAGTTAATTTGAATGCATCTTGTGATTGCTCTAATTGTTAACATATTAGTGGCATGGGATACTCTAATAATTAGATTCCAATAGGAAAGCTTTATTTATTTATTTTTAATTTAATGCTATAACTATACTTCCACTTTTATTTGGCATATCTATATAGACAACACCACCTTCCAACAAAACTGGAACATTTGCAAAGTTATTCTATTCTTCAATCAAATTAATAATTACTATATTTTTATTTAATTCTGAGTTGGGTAGTGCCTGATTAGTACTTATAATTGCACTTGTCTTCTATTTTTACCTCTTTCATTAAATAAGTGTTGGATCAATTATATTCATACATATAAATCAAATAAACTAAATAAACTAACCAGAATTAAAAAAGACAACTTAAATTTGAGCATCAGTATTTTAGTTCCCTTTATATTTTTCACTTAGAACTAACGTGAGATTAAATATTAATGATCTGAAATTAAGAATCTAATCTAAGAGTTAGTACAATGAATTGTAACCTATTAATAACAAATATCTATAGATTAAATCCCGAAATTAAAAAAAAAAAAAGAATATTCCCAATATAGAGAAACCAACGGCAAAATCAGAAAAGGAAATTAATATATATCCAGATACTCATATTGTTCCCAGAAAAGGAAATTAATATATATCCAGATACTCATATTGTTCCTCAATCCTCAATATTCTTCCAGTATCATCTGTCTGCTCCATCTCACTACCAACTTTTCATTTATTATTTTAAGAACCTGTAATTAAATGTTTGTTTTTTGAGAAATATTAATTATTTAAAATTCATTAACAATTAAAATAAATTATATTTTTCAAATTTAAATTATTTATTCTTATATTTATGCAACTTTGGATCGCATATGTCAGGTGTCCATAAAATCTGACAATTTTATGTAAAATATTCATAAAAGGCTTCATAAATTAAATTCTTAGAAGTAAGCTAAAAAAAAGATACATTTACATCCCTAGCTACATCTTTACGATGGAGATTTTTTTTTTCTTAAAAATTCAGATTAATCAATTTGTTAACTGTTTAATTACAATTTACAAATACAAGACGCATAGGCAAGCTTGATAACGTGAGCTTATAATCAAGTGAGACACCTCTAACCATTATGTTTTGATAGAAAAGAATGTCAACAAGATTAAAATTAACCCACTCTTAAAAAATTCAACAAGAACAAAGATGAGGTTTGTGTTTTAATTGTTTTATGGAATCGATGATTTGTTTTGTATCAAATTGATATAATTTAATAATTTAACTAGACATACGTCTGCGTTATGCGAGTATTTAATATTATTTTAATCCATATATTTTATTGTCATATAAAAAAATTCCTATATATTATTTTGTAATTTCTCTTTTTTCCAGGATTTTAAAAACTATTAATTTATTTTAACAATTTTTTATAACCTTAACCCCTTAATTTCTCGCACAACTAACCTCCTCCTCCTCCTCTAATTCCAGGAACCTCAATCCCACAAGCTATCTCTCCGATCTGTCACAAATTTTCTCAACACTTTTTTTCGTCTCTTTTACTAGAAGTAGCGGACGTTCAACTACCGTCTCCTTCATCCAAAAATTTCAACTCTTGAATTTCTCAGTCAATCTTAACCAATCTCACATTAAGAAGGAGAATTTTCAATCTAAGGGAAAGAGATAATTAAAATCAAAAAATTTCACGATTTTAGGTCCTCCATTGTCAGGTACAAGCTTACATTTTTGTATTGAAATGTTTGTTTTGCGAGAAATTTAGTGATTTTGCTTGCATCTGTTTTTCTTTTCTTCATTGTGATTTTTAAATATTGTTTCTGGAAAATTTGGAGCTTATAGGGTTACTGTGCTTCTTTTTTTTTTTTTAATTAGTTATCCTACGTTTGTTTGATGAGAAAATGAAGGTGAATTTGTTTTGGTGTAGCTACAAATTCTGCAGGTTTGGTACTTGATTGCAGGATTCAAAAAATGCAACATATTTAAGACCCTTTAATCTTGGAAGCACAAGCTGTTCATGTAGCAGTTAAGTTGGGATTGAGTCTAAAATTGCAGGATTGTACTGTTGAGGCGGATGCAAAGGAAGTGGTTGATGTGTTGCTGGGTTAAACAGCTTGTCCTTGGAAGATTCAAACAGCGGTGGATGATATTAAAGTGGATAGTAGTTTAATTCAGAATCTTCATTTTAACTTTGTTCCCAAATTAATTCAGATCTTGCAAAAAGGAGTAAGCACGAGCAAATGGCTTATTGTACAATATTTTCAGAAAAATGAATGAATATCAAAAAATTGAAGAGCCTGGGGAAGAAGAGAATGAAGAAGTGCATACAATTTAAGGTCAATTTTGTCATTTCAATACCATTTAACGAGGATTAATATTGACTGAAGTAACTTTTAGTGTCACAAATACAAAATCAAGAATCTAAATAACAATTCTCTAATAACACAGAAGTGTCACAAATACAAAATTGAGTAACACAAAGACTGAATAATTATTATATATAAAACTTAGGGATTAAATAACATTTTTCAAAAAAATAATGGACTAAAACTTCAGTGCAGACAGAAATTTCTTCCTACTTTTTTGGCTAGTTTCTTACCAAATTTCCGGAAAATTAAAATAGAAATCAAACACACTTCATTTGAAATTTGCTTTTCCTCTCTCATTTTTAATTTAATATCAATTTCCTATAAAATTATATTGTTCAAACCTTTTTTTCAAAGAAAACATATTCTTTTATGACGAGTTGTTTGGTCTAGAATAATGTAAAAACATTCAATAATAATTTAATGATATTGTAAAAAGCAATAGTAAAAAAAACTATTTAGTCAATTTTATATATTATTAGTATTTAATCCTTGCATTTCTCTAATATAATTTAAAAAATTGCAGCAATTTATTTACTATGTAAATGTAAGGTTCTAAAATCTGAAAAATATTTTGTTACTTTCGACAATTTCACCTCTTGACAAATACAAAGTGTCTAAATAATTAAAATATTCTTAGAATTAACAAAACATTTTTCGAAATTCATAGAATAACCTTTAGTTCGAAAAAAATATACAAGGACTTCTAAATATATTCTCAAAAAGTATGGATCAAATACTAAAATCATACAAAACCGAGCACCTAAATACTTTATTTGAAAATTGATTATTTCGCACTGCTTTATTGTAACTTGTTATAAATGGCCAATGGGCTTGTGAATTTGTTGTTAGTCATGTTTAAGTTCGTTATATGCATAACATACAAATCTTAATAAAAAAAAAATAATTTTGTATAGAATATAATCAATTTATGTTTATTTACTTGTTGAAATTTGTCTAATAGACAAATTATATAAGTATAATTTCTTCTATTTATTTTTAATTAATAAAGTCCAACAAGAGTTGGATCTTGAATTGCGTATGCATATTAATCTATGATATTGCATTTAATTAACCGGAAAATAATTAACAAAAAACATTTAACTAATTCTCTAAGTTTTCTTCCTTTGACATACAAATTAATGTTGGCCATGCTCTAGATCTAGGTATATAATTTCATGAACTTGCTAAATAAGAACGCCAACCAATGTATATATACTTCATATAAAAACAAGATCCATAATCAAATTTACATTACCTTATCTTTTATTTTTTTTTAACAGAATTTACAGTAACTTCATGTTCTTATAATTTGCCTCTCAACTGAAATCATATAAGCCAAGACAAATAGAAGAACTATTTATTAACAAGTGTCAAATTCATATATACAACAATGTACAAACATGTACAAGTTTCTAACTTTAGCATAAACTATACTAGCTAATATACTATAAATTATTACAGTAGATCAGATAGAAATGTACAACAAAACTACCAAGCAAAAAATGGTATTCAAATCAAAAGAAAAACTAAACAAAATAAATATTTATTCCTCGAAGGGCCTCCCAATTTTGTCATTATATGATTTCATGCATCATAATATATATATATATATATATAATAAAGCAAGTATGTTTTGGAATATTGTAGAGACCTCATGCTGTTTTTTTTTCCTTTTAATATCACCTAAATCATAAAACAAGACTCGAAAAAACAGTATGACTACATCTCTATCAAGATCAAAACTTCTGTCAATGACAAAAAAAAAAGCGTTAAATTGTTACAAAATATGAATCTTTTGGCTGCAAGATGTAACCATTCCTTCCGATAAAATAAAAGAACATGGATTTGACTAAACGACCGGATTCATAAATAAAGTAAAGCAAGAAAAGACGAAAAACAATAATACTAATAAAAATGTTAAAAGAAAGAAAAGTTCGTAAACGCACGCCAGACAATCCCAAATAACTAAGAGAAAGAAAAGGAATATACTTACAGTGATTAGTGAAATAGGTGTCTGGAATCTATTGGGTCCCCAAATAGGAAGGAGTGAGGCTGTCAGAGCATGACCTAGCTAGGGTTAGAATTAGTTTAGCACCAACCCTCCGCCATTTCCTCTCTAACCCAACCTAGATCATGCTGGCAGCTTCACCTTTTCCTTTGCGAACTACTTCTCCTCAATCTTGCATTATAAACCAAAAAAAAAAAAAAAAAACTTGGTTTTAGTCTAGGTTTGTTATTTTTTGTATAGAACGATGAAGCTAGAAAAGAAAAGATCAAGAAAGAACGAAACTTTTTGGTTAAAGAAATTTCTAAAAAAGAAAATGAATCGTAGAATTCAAAGATTTGAAAAAGAAAAACTGCACGATAAGCTACTATGAAAATGAAGCAAGAAGGAAAGAAAGGAGAGAAAGAAACCCTAGAGAGTGAAGAGTACAGGGAAGGAGCTATAAATACACAAAGAGAGAGAGAGATTTGGGACAGATGTTAGGAAGTTAGGCCAAAAAGACAAAAAAAAAAAAACCCCCACAAAGCAGAACAGTGAAATAAATAAAAAAGAAAAAGAAAGGCATGTGAATCCAGCTCAGAGAAGTAGCAGCTAAGGAGGCTATGGACATGGATGGATCATTTTTAGGAGTAACAGGTGGTCGAAATATAGGGCGGCCTGCCAGCCCAGAGACTATACAGAATACAGTTCCTCCTTCAGTGGCAGAGCCAGAAAGAAAGTCACTGCCACCTCTCCTCTCTTGCCTCTATATTTCTAATTTCTAGATTTATTTATTTATTTATTTGATTTTAATGATATGAGTATATGAATTGGCTTTTTAGTTGTTCTATGCAATCGTTTTGGATTTGCAGACTGCAAGCTTCGATTTGGTTTTTATTTTTTTAATAAACAAGTTTTGTTTTTTCAAATTAATTACTGTTTAAGTCGTTAATTAATCTTTCATCCTATGGTTATAATAATGTTATTTTAATTTCTTTTTTCCAAACTTACTACTAGCTGGTGCTATAGCATTATTTAAGAAATCTAAATTAGATCTACATAATAATGATTTATGATTATTTTTTATGCTGATCTACCAAATTATTTAATTATTGAGATAAATCTGATATTATGAAATGTAACAAGAAATGTATATCAGGTTAATGCATTTATTATGTTTATCATTTAGGCAGAAACATATAATCAAAACAAATAAAAAAAGTTTGTCATTTGATTTTATTTATATTGAAAAATCATTTCTTTGACAAATATTAAAAGAATTGTTCAACTAACTACAATAGGTTGAAGAAAAAAAAAAATTGAGTATGTTAATGATAAACACTCTCTACACAAGATTATTGATTTAGTTCAATCCACACAATTCCCTCCTCCAGATTATAGATGCAGTTCAATCCTAACAATTTCTTATACTAAAAAAAAATTAAGAGATTGTTACTTTTTGGAAAAATACATATTACTGCAAACTAAAAACCCCAGTAGAACAAAATTTTTTAACCTCCGATTTTTTTTCAAGATTCATGTAATTCGTTTAATTCCATAAAATGGTGTCTTTCTGAAAGAACAGGTAATATAGATCACGAACAATCTCTATCAGTATCCACACGAATACTTCCATTGGAGTGCTAATTCGTTGAATGGTAATAGGTTGAGAATCTACATCATTTTTCTCCAAAACAATTTAGGGTTTCAATTCATTTTTCTCTAATAATGATTTTGGCTCTCAAGAAGGTTTCTCTCACACTCTCAACATATTTTGTATGACAGTTATCTCAAAATTGCAATCACCTATTGCATTTTTATCTCCACTTTAAAATTGGATTAGAAAGAGGAAACTTAATGATTTAGATTTTATTTATTCTTATCAAGATTGATATTTGATGATAGTTTAGATTTTATTTATTCTTATCAAGATTAATATTTGAAGATGATATTAATTTTATTAATATTATTCTCAACCCGAATACATTTTATGTGTGATCGGATAGATGCATTAATTTCAATATCTATTAAGACTGCAATTCATAATTTTCCTCCAATAAAACATTATGGTTCTCTAATTAATATGAACATAATAGTACATGCTAAGAACACTGTATATTCTATTTAAATAAAAATTCTATAAATGCAAAAAAAAAAAAAAATATATGTAGTTAGGTTTGTTGGAAGTCAATAGTGAATTCCAAGATTTTACGTGGATTTATAAGGCATTTGATACAGACTAGCTCCTACCCTAATAAAGACCTCTCTCTTTTTACTATTACTTATTTTGTATAAATCCCAACTATATTTATGATAGTACCAAAGAAAATAGGTGCTGCAACAGTAGACTATAGCTGCTGTGTTATGAGATCAGATTTTCTTAGCAGCCAGCGGCTGAGATCAAATGGTTAAAATTTGATTATAGAGTGGTAGCCCTGTTTTCCCTTTCTAATTCCTATTCAAATCCATAAATAAGATTAGCTACTTCATATTGATTATTAAGGTATATAATAACCATTATAAAATTGTCAAAAAATAATAAGTAATTGTATAAAAAATAAAAACTAAAATGGTTCGATTGTATAGATGAAATATATTAAATAGTATAAAGGACAAAATTTTAGAGTCCAAAAAAAATATTAGAAAATTAGAAAATTAGTCAAAATCGAAAAGATATGGAAATAAATTTTTTAAAGAAACGTATGTATTAGTATTTGAAATTTCCGTTGACTTTCAGGTATTGACAAATTGTTTGTTGTTTATTTAGTTGAATACTTTGAAAAAATTGTCCATTATGACTATAATTAGAACTGATCCACCCACAAATGAATTTCAATTTCCAAATATGAAATTCGATAGCATCCCTCAGCTTAATCATTTACAATCATAGTATGATTGTTCAAAATGTTGCTAGTTCCAGAGTAAAATTGACTAAATTTAGAATATATTTGAAAAAACAGAATTATTAAAAAGAAAATAGCATTAACAAGGGAAAAAGGAAGTAGTTTTGAATAATCGCAGTTCCCAATGTAGGGAAGAAGGTTAGATGATGAAAGTAGGGAGGTCCAGGCAGGATGGCTGAAGCCCAACTTCACGTGCTTCCAACCCCAAAAAAAATCAATAGAGATAGAGTGGTCCTTCTCCATTTCTTGGCTTTATTTTAGGTCATGACATGGGAATCCTCTTCTTTGCTCTTACTATGCTAACTACCAACAACAATACTCTCTTCTTATCTCCATCAAACAACCTATTTTACCTTTGTCTTTATACAACAACAGATACCCTACAATTCCTCACTCTTCATCACCCTTTTATAATTAAATTTTTTCGATTATATTCGAATTTTAACACTTTATTTCACGTAACAGATACATCACTCTATCTGTTTAAGTTAGATATCGTTTTTCCATTATGCTTTTAAAACTACTTTTGCACTTTTAGCTTGCTCCTTCCAAGGGAACAAACACATGTGGAGAGTTCATTTTCACTCAGTGTAAACACTACAATTATATAAAAGCAAATACTCTATTGATGTCCTTACATGGTATATATCCATTGGATCTCAAAGCTTTGATTTTAATCACTAAATACACAAATTCATCTTTTAAAACTTTATTTTTTTCCCCTAATGGATATCTAAACTTTATAAGTGATCATTTAGACATTTGAATTTATATGAATGATCTATTAAACGGTTAAACTTACATACAAATGATCATTTATACACTTGGACTTTTAAAAATTTGATAAGCTCACATATTGTCACTTGTTTCTTTATTTTGAATGAGACGTCTAATGTCATTTATACAAATTTCAAGTATTTAATAGATTACTCGTACAAAGTGCATGTGTCTAATAAGTCATTCGTATAAAATTTGAGGGTTAAATTATGTATTTGGTCAATTTCAAATACTCCATTTTTATGTTTTTGCTTAATATAAAATCCATAGTTAAGTTATCGAATTTGAATTGGTTGGATATAATTTCAGATGCAGTGTGGATCAATGAATGATTAAATGTCTAATTAAAAAGAAATTAAATGTCAACTGTAGGACGTAGTTTCAATAAATTAGAAGCAGGTTATAATAAAATTATTTATAATTGGCTTACCAAAAACTAATCAATACTCCATCAGCAATTCCCCATTAAGCTTGTTAAATAAATAAAACTTCTCTATTTAAATGATGATACACTAATAATTAATTTGAACCGGGAGTTTATCTAAATCAATGATTTATTTAGTATTGTTTGAGCAAAATAATCATAAACTAACAAAAGCTTGTAGGGTCAGTTTTCTCGCTCATGGTTGAAGGAGGATTTCGCACGCAGCTTCTTCCTTCAGTTGTCCAACACAGATTGTTGCTAGATCGTAACATTTCACCAATTCTCATTACCACTCAATTCTGCAACAATCTAGGTTTGCATAGCAATCCATAGCTCTATATCAAATGGACTAACGGAATAAGATAATTAAAATCAAGATTTTAAATAAGATCCATGAAGAGACCGTAGATCGTAAGATTTTACCAAATAATATAATAATAATTTAAACTAAGAGAAATTATACAAATAACACACTTTAAATAATTTATTTGATTAAATATCACATTTCTTTTAAAATTAGAGAAATAAAATATTTTTTATACTTTTATTTTATTGCCCTTATTTTTTTACTTATTATTATTATTATTATTATTATTATTATTATTATTATTATTATTATTATTATTATTATTATTATTATTATTATTATTATTATTATTATTATTATTAATTAATTAATTAATCAAAAATTAAGAATTGAATATAAATCAATATATATCAATATCTATTAATATTATTTATCTATATTTATTAAATTTTATTAGTATTTGTCAATATAAATTACTGTTTGTAAATATTTATTATTATTTATCAATACTGAATTATATTGAAAAATATTGATAAATATTGAGTAATATTAAATTATTTTATTTTGGAAGAATTCTAAATTATATTGATGAATATTGACGTATATTAATGAATATCGATTGGTACTAAACTATATCCACAAATATTGATTTTTAATTTTCCGGTAAAGGTCACCAGAAACTATCCAGCTGTCACGGTGACCATTTTTCCCACCACTTGGTAAAGTTTGAAAAAATTTTAAATTATATTAACAGATATTGACACATATTGATTTTATATTAAATTTGTAATATTTGACTAATTAATAAAATAAATTAATATTTTTTAATAAAGATGGTAGTTTTGAAATTTTTTAAAAAGTTATAGCGCTATTAGTCATAAAGTGTTATTTCGCTAAATATTAAACTTAATGTATTATTTTATCAAATAAAAAATCAAAATGTGCTATTCCATTAAACGTCACTTAAACTAACAATACATAAAATATAATGCAAATTAAATGAAGTCCACAATCATGTTGTATAAATAAATAATAAAAGAAATATAATTTAGAAGCAAACAATATTAATCTATGGACCTTAAATAATTTCAGAAATAAAATTCAATATAACTCCAATAACAAATAATTTCAGAAACTTTAAAAGTATAATTAATTTAAAAAAAAAATTGAGAAACAACTAAGAAATCTCAAATCGTAAAATCTTAAGATCTTATTCTATTCTCATAGATTTTACACAATTAAGATTTTAAGTGAGATCGAAATCGTTTTTTTATCTAGAATCGTAAAATTATAAGATTTCACTCTCAAAATCGGGATTTTAACTACATTGATCGTAACTGTGAACCGCACTGCAATAAGGAATGATTTGTAAGAAAATTAAGCAAATAACAATTTTTAGAGTTTGTAGTTAAGTAAATGTCATAATTTTTCAAAAATTAAGTAAATGACTACTTTTCTTTGTGAGATTGACTCTTATACCATTTAGGATATTTTTAGATACTGATTAGTATGTAAATTAACGTTTATATACCAATTAGTATGTAAATTAATTTTTATATACCATTAGTATGTAAATATTTTTGTGATAATTATTTTTATTTCCTTTTATTTTACATATTAGTCAGTATATAAATTGATTTTTTATAATAATTGCTTTTATAATTCTAGATTATTTTTACATATCAATATGTTTATAAATTAAGTTTTATATATCATCAGTATGTAAAAAGATTTTTGTAATAACTACTTTTATACTCCTGGATTTTATACGTATATTATTATATAAACTGATTTTTGCATGACAATTACTCTTATATTCATACCTATCAGTATGTAAATTGATTTTGTACATACCATTAGTATGTATTACAGTATGTTAAATTGATTGTTTATTTAGTGATTTATATACTGATGGTTTGTTTGCGTACCTTTTATATTATTTACATACTAATTTAGGTATGCAAATCTATATAAAAATTAGTTTTCTCCAAGTGGCGTTTTTGAACTTCGGTCTCATTTTTCGCTATCTTCTTGTGTTTTGATGGTGCTTTTAAGAGTACCGGATAACTCATCGGCGCGAGAGGTTTCGATTAGTGCCCTGAGATAGGCTGTCGGATTCTTATGGCGGATGAGATGGCAGCGGTGGAGTTACTGTTGTGGTTGTCTTCTCTGTCAACAACCTGTATCCTTCAAAATAAATAATTAATAATGATTTAATTTTAATTAGTTAAATTATTGTTTTATTATTTTAATAATGAAAAGGGTATTTTGGTATTAAAAATAATATACTTGCTATTTAGTCAATATTTGAAAAATAATGCTATTTGCTACGTACAAACATTAAAATTCTGCTATTTACTTAGTTGGTCCATGATTTGTCATATTAAGCATCGAGGATGAAGCATCCCGCTACACAGATTCTCAAAGAAAATTTCTTACAATTACCAAAAATCTCCGCAAGAGCAGACACCATCTGAAAAATGATGAAATCTGCTTGTATCCCTCACAATTAATTCTCTTTCAAATAATTTTGAAACTAGCTTACAGAACGTATGGCAATCACCGCAAACTCGGAGGTTCTTTGTTATTCTGATAGGAATTCCTTCAGCAGTACCTAACAGGCCATATGCAATAGCCAGCCTTTCACTATGCCCATAAAGCATCTGAACCTTCTCCTCTTCCCTGACATTATGCAGAACAAACTTGGTATCAGCCTCATAGCCTCCTTTCTTCTCCAATTTCTCCGTGATTTGAGATAATTTTTGGTAAATCTTATGAATCTCAGGGTGAGATTTGTCTCCAACAAGAAATGTGTGGACTTTGTTTCCAACTTCTATCCAACTACATCCAGGGTTTTTCTTCAATCCGCTTTCTTTCATTTTCATTCTTACTTCTTTGACATCTTCCCATCTACCACTGGCAGCAAAGACATTGGATACAAGCACATAATTTCCTGGTTTATCAAGGTCCAATTCTAAAAGCTTTTGTGCTGCGATTTCTCCTATTTCCTTATTTGAGTGAACCCTGCAAGCCCCAAGAAGTGCACACCAAATTTCAGGAGTAGGTTCAATCTGCATGCTTTGCACAAATTGATATGCCTCTTCTAACTGGTTTTTACGGCCAAGAAGATCAACCAGGCAGACATAATGTTCTGTCCATGGCTCCAACTGATACTCATCCTTCATCATTTCAAGAAACCTTTTACCTTCGTTGATCAATCCTGAATGACTGCATGCATAAAGAAGCACCAGAAAGGTAATATGATCAGGAACAAGTTTTTGATCCCTCATTCTCATGAACAATTCAACTGCAGCTTCACCACAGCCATGCATTCCATATGCATTGATCATAGCGGTCCATAGAACTAAACTTCTATTGATGGTACAGTCAAATATTTTTTGTGCATTACCTAGACTTCCACAGGAAGCATACATATCCACCAGAGCATTCAGTATGGAGTTTTCAAACATGAAACCCTTTCGGATTACAAAACCATGGATCTCCTTTCCTTTCTTCAAAGTAGATAAAATGGCAACAGCAGAGAGCATGCTTATCAGAGTTATAGAATCAGGTTGAAGACTGGTTTCTTTCATAGAGTAAAAAACTTCAAGAGCTTCGGTGGCAAGCCTATTATGGACATAAGATGATATCATGCTAGTCCAGGACACAATATCTCTATTTTCAATCATCTCGAACACCCTGGTTGCATAGTCAATAGCTCCACACTCCCCATACACATCAACGAATGTGTTTTGCAGAACAGTGTCAGATGTACCACACCTTACAGAGTAACCATGGATTTCTCTCACTTGTAGAAGGCATCTCAGCCCACTGCAGGCCAGCAAGACGCTTCCCATCATTGTTGCATCTACATCCATCCTTTCCTTCTGCACTTGTCTAAACAATGCTAGGGACTCCATGTAATAACTATTTTGAGCATAGCCCGCAATAACAGTATTCCATGAAATGAAATCTTTCCTGGGGATCAAATCAAAACCACGAGCCGCATAACTCATGCAACAGCACTTTGTGTACATATCTATGAGTGTATTCGCAACCAGCATATTAGAATCAAATCTATTCTTTATTGCATAAGCATGAATTTCCTTTCCATTCAATAGATAACCTAATCTTCCAGAAGCCACAATAATGCTTATTGCAGAAACCTGATCAGGTTTTAGACCAGCAGCCTGCATATCATAGAAGAATTGAACCGCTTCACTGGACAGACCATTTTGGATGAAACCTGTGAGCATAGAATTCCAAGTAACAATGTCCTTCCCTTCCAATTTATCAAAAATAACTAAAGCCTCAGCCATTTTCCCGAATCTGGCATACATAGCTAGCAAAGCATTGGCCAAATAACCATCAAGCAGTTCACTGTATTTCAATATAGCAGCGTGCAATTCTTTACCAAGTTTCATAAAAGAGGAATCTTTACATGCTTGAAGAGCAGAAACAAAGGTGTAAGTGTTAGTGGATACACAAGCCTTCTGCATTTCTCTGAAGAATTCCAGTGCCTCTGTACAGCGTCCACTTGAAGAATGGGCAGATATAATAGAATTCCATGAAACAACATCATTTTTCTCATTCATTCTATCAAACAGTTTCCTGGCCCCATTTAAATCGCTGCACTTAGCATACATTGCAACAAGAGAATTAGCCACGTAAACAAAAGAAGCATAGCCATATTTTATAGCTAGACTGTGAATTTCAGCCCCACAACCAAGATCTTCAACTGCTCCACATGCTTTAAATAAAGCAGGAAAAGAATATGAATCGAGAGGAACGCTCGAATTCCGCATTTTCCTATACATTTCAAGAGCTCTAAAAGGCTCCCCGTTTGAAACATAAGAACCCATCATAGAATTCCAGGAGAAAATGGTTCTCTCAGGCATTTTATCAAACACCTTCTCCGCGTCCAATACATGTCCACACTTACCGTACATGAAAACGAGTTTAGTACTCAAGAAGGCAGATTCCAATTCTAAATTAAATTTTATGAGATGGGCGTGAATTTGGCGGCCTTGTAATAGAGCTTTCTCTGCCGAACATAGCTCGAGGATCGGAGCATAAACGAGGTCGGGGTAAAAAATAAGCGAGGTTCGGCGTTCAGCTAATAAAGCAGCAAATGAGCCAAAAGCATCTTTGAGGCTTCCTTGCCTGAATATTTGTTTGAGATGAGGAATTTTACTTGGCGTTGAAGAGAATTTCGGGATGTTTAAGGGTTTGTCTATTACCCGATGTTCATGTTGCGGTAGGAATGGGACGGTAGAACAGCAGCCGTGTGGAACTGAGACTGCCATTGCAGAGCATTGAGCATAATTCTGTAAACGCATAAGCAAGCGAGAAACGCAACGGTTTTACTCCTGCTTTCCACTCTAACGTTCAGTTAGTTATAATTTCTGGGGTCGCCGATCAAAATTGCAATTTCACCCCTAACGTTTGTGAAATTCTCCAATTACACCCCCAAAATTAATTTTGGGTCAAATTCGCCCAACCTCCAAAATTTATCTTCAAAGACGCCCTAAGTATGGAATTCGGGTGAAATTGAAACAACTTTATATAAAAAATGTTAAATTCCACAATCAAACAAACCTAGAAATAGATTAAACTTTCTTTAGAACAGAAAATGGAACAAACTTAAATTGTTTAGTAGTAGTCTCTAAAAAAAGCAGTGTATTATTATAATTTGAGGTTGTTTTAAAAATAGTCATAGAAAAATAAAGACTACATAAAGTGAAAAATATAATTTTATTAATAAAAAATCATTTACAATATAAAAAATTCAAATTAAAAATTAATTATAAAAAAAAATTCATGGACAAAGCACCTACCAAAGAACAAGTGGACCTGAGTAGTACACACCTCAATTTACAAGAGATTACAAAATGTTTACAAAAAATTTACAAATAGTTGCATAAAATTAGCAAATGATATATATATATATATATGTATTACCGCTGTTTGGGTATATATATTATAAGCAGTTGAAGCATATAAATATATTCTTTCTTATATATATTTTGTGTGTCACAATGTATAGGTACAGTATATACTTATGTAAACATAATTACAAAGACATTCCAACAATAAAAAATAAAAATGTAAGCATTAAATTTGTCTGAAAAGTTGCTATTAGATTAAATAATGATATTAGGCGTTTCTAATTTCAATCAAATTTCGAGAACAGCTAACCATTTACATTTCTAAAAAACAACTTACAAAGGTTTTGCAAGAACAATAAGACCGCAACCACGATAGTCCATAGTGCTGCCTCGAATGGCCTTTCTCACAATTTTTTAATCCAACAAACCTTATTTACATTTTTTTTATTAGAAAATAGGAAAAAAAAAAAAACAAAGAATTCAGCAATTTACTAAAGTGGGTTCAAAACTAAATTTAAAACACACTCCAACAAACTGCTTACAAGTTAAAAAATAACTAAAAAACTTATATCCTCTAGATTTCTTGACTATAGGGGAAAGAGTAGCTGAAAATTTAGATTCCACATTCATAAACATCAATGGCAGCAAAATCCAAATCATATAATTCAGTTGCGGCTTTACAAATTTATCTTTCCAATCTGACGAAAAGGCTGAACAACACAACTCAGGGTGCCATAAAAATATTAGAATAAATTATAAGGATGATCCTTCAAATTCAACCATGCAACCTGCCCCTAGAGTTTGCAAAAAATACTCAAATTGAAGGGGGCCATGAGAAGAAAAAAGAAAGGTTTACATTTCACAACAAGAAAGGGCAGGCAGAGACTGCCCCAATTGCACTATGGAAAAAGAATTTTACCTAAAAGGAATACACTCTGACTGTTTCAACTAGCCAGATGATTTCGAGCAGCAATGCCCTAATTCCTGGCATAGCTTTCTTCTATACAATTTCGTTACACAATGTTAGTAAGTAATTCCATCTATGTACATTCAAAAAAACCAGTTGGACGGACCATCTCTCCAGCAAAATGAAATTTTTTTCCTCCAATTAACTGAAAATTTTGCCATCTCCGAGAAAATAAATTGATGTAATCCTGATGCTCGTCAAAATATTAAAACAACTCACCATGTTGTCTTACGATTTTTCGCTTGTGCTGTGTCAATAATCCAGGCCAGCCCTGTTGTGTGGTTTCTGCTTTTCAGTGTATCATGAACATGTGCATGTGTAATTCAACCTTTCCTCCCCAGAAACTGAGAAAAAATCCTGCTCAAAGAGCTGAAATAATCACACTTCCAATAGCCATTTCCCTTTCTCACCCATGATTAAAGGAAGATTTCAAGCTCTCATCGGGTAGAGTCCAAGAAACCAAATGCCCACTGGAATCTCCACTTAATAACTGCTTCAGGTCACTTGTGAGGTGAAGGGCAGTTACAGGATGTTTATGAAACTTCAACACCTTGTGAAGGACCAACCTGTATTCTGGCAGCTTGTCACCCAAATTTAGCCCAACTGTAGGATTGCTGCTTGATTTACTTAAACTACTCTCTTGATTGGAGATGTGAACCATTTGCCACACCTTAACAGCCCCACTCTGGTGGCCTGTTGCATACCAGTTCGTGTCCAACCAATCTGAAAATGTGCAACTTGTTATCGAAAGAATAGAATCAGATGGCAATTGGGATGTGTTAATCACCGCAAGGCAATCCCCATTGATGCTCCAAACGGCAAGAAGAATTCCAGAGGCTGTCACTATCTCTCCAGTCATATCATTCACATAAATTGCTGAAACCGGCACCGGGAACTCTGGTAACTGCCTAATAAAAACCAAGGAGCTGAGGTCCCACACAATAACAGTGCAGTCATCAGATCCACTCACAATCAACATGTAAGGCTGACTAACATGAAGACATGTGATTTTGCTAGTGTGACCACTAAGCGCCTTCTCTAGCAGCAGATGTTCTAGAACACGGGGACCATCCTTGCCAATTCTCCAAACAGAAAGTAATCCATCATCAGCACCAGTTACCAAAATTTGACCATCATGGCTAAAACCAGGACACTGAATCTGATTACCCCCATGAAGATTCTCATGTGTTGAGAGGAGCTTGTCTTGGTCATAGCTCAGGAATCTCAAGCTACGATCTGGAAAACCCCATGCTACATATTTGGTATATGTTCTTGGTTTAAGCAAACTGTTTACCCCTGCCACAAGAATTTTCTCATGTAAAGTGACAATCTGAGTTATGGCAGAAGAGCTCTTGCGTAGTTCATGTGGAACAAGATGGGAAGAGAACTTAAGCGGATTACGAGGAACCCTTCTGTCAGAACGTCTTTTCACATGGGGTTTCTGGAACAATTGCTTAGGTGTCTGCCCAAAGTGGTTGATTTGTGCTAGAATCGAGGCTTTCATTGCAGGATCTGTAACCGAGTCTATATCAACACTTCCTTCATAAGTGTAATGATAGAAAACATTCACAGCTTCTTCAGCAGCCTGTCAATATAGGAGGAATGGGTCATTTTACAAGAAGAACAACGTTTAACTTGGTGAGTAATGACATAAGAATGAAAAACAGAATGTTAGTCATCTAATAAATCAAATGGACACAAGTCAAATCTCTCCATTTTTTGTCCCTTGAATAAAGCACTAGAAAGTGAGCAAGGTGGGGGGGAGAGAAGTATTTCCTGTCTGTTTTGACAGCAAAGAGTGCAAGCAGAAGTAGCAGTTAGATAGCAAGGTGATTGTAAGATTAGTATACAGCAACTGAAGGAATGTTCATCCAAAGAAAACCACGACAAAGTTGAGGAAGAAGCAACAATCTCTAAAGATTTTTAAACTAGAAGAGGTTAGTTATGGGCCAGGAAGAAACATGCAAAACGCTGTAGTCTGGAGAGAATAACAATCACAAACATGGCATTCAATTCAAAGCTTTTAGGAGACGCAGGCCCAGTTGGTTCTGGAAAAATTCAAAATCTTGGACCAGGATGCAAAACACAATAGAAAGATGGGAGAAGCACAAATAAGAACATACAATGATGTCTTTAACCTTTTCTTATTGAAAAGAATGTGATCAACCTGCAAAACAAATCTACTTTTCGACATACAGCAGAATGGTTGAGAATGCATTACACACCTTCCCTCTCTGTTTATACCCAAATATGAGATCTATCCAGTGATGTAGATTTTCGGAAACATAATCAGATTCCAAAGCTTCTCGATGCTTCCTAATGAATTCTCTTGCACTGCCTTTAGCCCATGGAGGCAAGAAGACATCTCCCACCTTAAGAAACACAAATATCATAAGTTTACAGTTTTAAATACACAAGGGAACAAAAAAAAGGAATTGCACATAGTGGAATTCCAACCTTCTCTCCTGATTGTTTTTCTCCCAAGTCGAGTTTGAATCTATTTTCAAGGAATTCTGGCATGTAGAAGAATTCTGGAATCAATTCCTTTACATCAGAGGTGTTGCCCTTCCCAGCAGCACTTAACCAAGTGTCTCTAATACTATTGAAAAGCCGATCAGCATGATCAAATTGCCCACCCTGCAGCTTCTGATTCTCTGCACTAAATGGTGGCAGGCGTAGAAGATAGAATAGAACTATTCCAGCACTAGAATAATGAGAACCATAATGAAATTTTGGAACCTCTGGATCATCCCAACTCTCATATCTGAAAAGAAAAATAAGAAAATAATAAATAACTAGCAAAAAGGTAAAAAAATTGCCAGTCTGCACAAAAGAGTAACCTTTTCTTAAATTCTTCTTCCCCTTCTGGTGTCTGACAACCCATAGGTTTCTCAAGCTTTCGAAATGTTTTAGGATTAGATAAATTCAGATTTTCACTCTCATAATCTGCCAGTACCCATGGGAACACTGGATATTGAGTGAGATCACTGTAGCCCCGCCCAGCCAAAGTATTCAGATGCATAAGGTATTGGAAGTTACTAATTTCTCCATTTTGCCACCGTTTCGAGAAGGATTTAGCCGCTGACTTAAATAAATTACTTTCTTGTTTAGTTGACCCAGATATTGTGATGTCCAACCTGTAGAAAGGAAGAATATGTTGAAACTAGCCATCTCAAGTTTAAGAGAACGAAACAGTTTGCTTTTGCACAACAGTGTATGAATATAATTCCATTATGATACCCTAGTTATTGGAAGAAAAGAAATGTCTTAGCAACAAATTCAGGATCAGGAACACTCTTACTAGTCTACCACTCGGCTATACTACAGTTTATGAGGGCAATTTAAAACCTTGTTTCAGTTATTCCATCAGTTTTCCCCCTCCCAGTGCCTTTTTCCCCAAGGAAAGAGGAACATTGAGAAGGTTCTGTAGGTTGCAATATCGGCTTCCACTAACTGAACCTATGTGAGGAAGTACATAGCATACTGACATTTAATGTGCATAGGCAGCTAGCAATGAGAGACCCAAATGAACATTTTCTGATTCAACCCATTCCATTCTTTATGTTTCTCTCTCTTAAATAACCAAAAAGGTAAATGATATGCTATGTGTGAAAGGCCATCCATATATGTTAAACTAAAACTATAATTTGGTTTACTTGGATAAGTCATTACGCAATCTACCATCAAAATAATGCAAAGCATCAATAATGACAATACTTATTACCCATTTTTTGAGTAAGATGTGAACCAAAACTAATTGTGAATTGTACAGATTAGAAAACGTCAAAACAAGTAACAAACTTGTATCTTGCATTTCAGACTGAGAAATTTGGTTGTATGTGTGTTTTGCTATTAAGTTCTTAACCAGTCATGAAAATACTTTATCAATCTAGTCAGTAAAGAATGTTAAGTTTCACTCAACAATTTAAACAAAAACCACCAGCAAATGGAAATCAATCGTAAGCATGTAAAGAAAGCCTATTATAATTAAAGCAAGTGACAGCAGTAAATATTCAGAAACATGGGTTAGTATACAATACTTACATGCTATTCCTTGGAAGATTCATAGCAACCAGATTTTTGAACACTTCTTCTCTCTCCTTTTTGTGGAACACCAGAAGATCATTACATCCATCCATGCTAAATATCTCAATAGCAACAGGTCGAAGCTGGTAATCACGTTTCAAAATCTCATGAACACTATTAAGCTTCCACATATTCCAAGGATGAGGAAGGTTGCCACTAGTACACACTTTCTCCTTGCCCCATGCACCACCATTATAGGCCCATGCTCTTCCCCCAACACATGTCTTTATCCCTGCACTCAAGGATGAAGTTGACCTGGACTGGAAATCTATGCTGCCAGTAACATCCTTCTTTACACCCAAAGCCTGATCGATAATAGAGAGTTCATCTTCGCATTCCTTTTCACTTATGCACCCAGAATCATCAATGTAGAAGTTCTCAATCACATATAAGCAAAGATCCCCGATCAAAAATATACCATCATGCTTGTCCAGACCCACAACTCGCTCACAGTTATATTTGCACCGTATCTTTTCGAGAGGTTCCAGATATGGTCTAATCAGATATTCACCATTATCATTCAGTTCCTTATCTGATTTATCTTCTGAAGCTTTGAAATCATCAACTTTATTGGAAGACGAATACCTTGGGGATCCTGTCTCAGATTTTCCATACAAACTCCCTGACACTGGGGTGGAGAAAGTACTAGACTTAACACCATACTCAAGAGCTGAATGAAGGCTTGCATCATTCATACTGCTAGCTCTATCATCATTCCATCCACTCTTAACAGAAGGTGTACCTTTGGGATCATCTGGTTGTTTAAAAAATTCACTATACATCTCATCAACACCATTCTGTTCAGCATCCTCAGTCAACATATTGAAAAATAACTCCGAGTCTGTATCAGAGGCATCAGGATCATCCTCATGTTTTCCCCTGGACAAATCCACTTCTAATTCAAACTGTCCATTCAGAACATTTTGGATGGTATCAATCCTTAATTTGCAACGTTCAAGCTTTTTACGCATCCTGTATGGACCTTCAATGGGACAAAGCTGCCATTCAGGTTCTTCAGTTGAGGTAGATTTACTCATGGGAAATATGCCGCGCTCATGCACAAGTTGTTGAAGAAGGGTTTGCCACTCGCTTTCAGCATGCAGAACCCATCCATATTTATCTTGGCGGACAACTCTCAACTCAGTAGACATTGCATCACGAACCATTTCTAATGCATATCTTCTTTCAGTTACCTGTTCCCAATGCCTTAGGTCTAGCTTTGAAATGTCTCTTGACCTTCTCCCCACTTCCCTTTTACGACGACCATCCAAACCTTTTATTCTCACCCCAGGAAATTTTGCTGATCCAGCAATATACTGGTGCCACATAATCAAGGCACATTGCTCCAACACTTTGCTGACAATCTGTTCAGAATTCTCAAGCCACTCAAAGAAAGCAGACAGACTTCCTGTCAATAATCTGTCAAAACCCCCATGTAGCACATCCATGTGCTGTCCTTGGTTTGCTTTGCAGACAAGCAAGTCTTCTAGTGCAGCCCTTCGATGAACCAGTAGATACTTGACAATGTCAACAGCCACATTCTGGGCATTTCGTCTCTGGTCACGCAGAATATAAACTAGATTTACAAGAAGACAGCAATTTAAATCAGTATCAGGATTGCTGGGACAGAATATGATGTGTCTGTGAGCAACTAATAACTGCAAAACAGTGCAGATATCAATTCCAGGTTCTTCCGAAACATTATGTGTAAATGTCTTCTTCGGTTCAATATGCAAACCTAATGATGAAAGGAGATCATCTTCTCCAATGGTGGCCAGGAAAGATGGCAGGAAACAGTATAATATCATACGGTTTGTGTTCTTAAGAAGCGAGTGAACATAAGCATCAATTTGCTTGCTTCCTCTAGTTATAGATAGAAGACTCTTTCCTGCAGGAGCTGCTTCTTCAATCCGACCATCTTTGTTTGCTAACTGTAACATTGACAATAAAAATTCAAGAGTTTTAAGCACATCTGTAGGTTGAGGAAAAGCACCCATATAGACACGATCCACTATCATCCAGCATAATGAATCTAAATTTGAAGACCATCGGCTTTTTTCCAACTTCTTCTGATCTTCCTCATCATCACGCAGAAGTTGCCTTTCAACAAAGTTCATTAACCTACTAAGACATAAACCCTGGAAAACTAGCACAGATTCAGAATCAATATACAAAGGTACCATTTCTAGGACCCCTTCTATAACCTGTGCTGCTTTCATCTGCTCAGTGATAAAATCAGAAAGAACTTCAGCCATAAAATCTAAGACAGCCGTTGCGCCAGCAGAACATGGACCACCACCATAGCCAGAATCATCAATATCAAGGAGCAGTTTTGCACTCACAGAATAAGCTGAGATTGCAGAAGTCCCATGGATAGACTTCAAGTCCGGAGATGCATCATATTCACTGGCAGAAACATAAGAATCCATGGAAAGAGAAACTTGTAAGGAAGCTTTGGGTTCATTTTGATTTGCACCTCCAAGCCAGGATGTCAAAGCAACAACTGGAGATGAAGAAGATGAAAGAGGATTCCTAGAAGTTGACTTCTCAGATATTACAGGAGAATCAATAATGTTGAGAGATGCAGAACTTTGGGAATCTTCCAGTTGGGTGGGATCTATAGTGCCATCATTATTTCGAGCATTGGACTCATTTGAGCTAGATGTGGCGGACACGAAGTCAACAATATCCCCATCCAAGTTCTGAACAGCTTGGACCCCTTGAACTGATTTTTCCAAATCCTTGATTAAATCGGTGATATTGATCTCCAATTTATCATCTGCCATATAGTTTTGTGGAACACCCATGTCTTCAGAACTTGTACTTGCATGCACTTGAGGAAAATTTCCAACACTAATGGATGTCTTGGCAGATTGTTCCTGATCATGAGGCAAACTGGAGAACGTATTTTGAGAACTATTAGTGTCATCAGAGTCATTCAAATTCTTCTCCTCTGTTTTCTCTGAGAGTGTCTTTGACATATTCACCACAGAAGCTGCCCTGCAAATCAAAACAACATATATATAAAAAAATCACAGATCAGTTGAAATGTACAGTTGCATAAAACTCATAATATTAATTAAACAAGTAAAACCTAGATTCATTAATAAACTTCTGGACAAAGCAGAACTAGGAAAACAAATAGCAGAAAACTTGAACACAACACAGCACAAACCTGATGCATGAAAAATAAAGTTCAATGCAACTTTCAAGAAATTCTGCTCTTCTGCAAACAGCAGAAAAAGGAGGGCACATCTTTGCCAAATCAACCATAAACCTTAGGACTGAGGTTGCAGCAGCAGGAGCTGATGCTTCACCACCCATTAAGCGTGCTGCATATGTCTTATGCATCAGAGCTTCACCCTGAAGCTCTCCTGCCATGTCTTCATTTCCTTCAACAAGCTCTGCTACAAGGCTAGCACTAACCTGGGAAAGATTGCCAGTTTGGTGAGCAAATGCCAACTGCATGCTCAACCTATCAAATGTAGATTTCGCCATTGCAACCACAGATTCCAACAGTTCAACAAATTTCAAGTCCACATGACTTCCATCACTTGGTATAAGGCCATGAAAATCTAGCATGCGGACCTCGGGTAATCTTGGGTAAACAGGCTTTCCAAATACCAAACAGAACAAAATGTAATATATATCTGGAGAATCATAGAAACTTGGAAGTACCCTCATCAGACCCTGATAACCACCACTAGTGCGAAATTTGAGCGCAAATGTGGGAGAAGAAGTAAGACACACACCAAGAAGAGTCATGATCCATCTCATGCTAGTAGGATGAACAGCTTCATCAAGAAAATATGTTATCAATTTTGATGATACGATCTTATGCCATTGCTCTAGCAACTCCTCTGATTTTATGGTTACTTGTAGGTCAATAAGCATCTCTAACAGCATATTCCTTACAATTACATGCTTACCCATTGATTCTCGCATTATTTGATGTCGTTGTTTCACATCAGGAGGATCAAACGTCATTATCACAAACCTTACCACATTTTCAAGTTCAGACACCAAAAATCCATCTTCCAAAATGACCCCAAGCAAAACAACCAATTTCTCCAAAACAGAAACTTCAACATCACCACGTTGCAGAGTCACAAGTAGATGTTGAACAAGGTTAATTCGTCGCAGAACTGTGAGGTTATGATTCCTGTACCAATGCATTGAGACTAAATGCTCAAGAAACCCCAGAAGAGCAATTTGAATTGGAACTGGTGCCGTAACCCATAAAGTCCAGTCCAACAAGACATGTTCTACCATGTCTGCATTTGACAAGACAATGCAATTTGAGGTTTCAACTGGCATATCAGGATTTTCAAGTTCTGAAATATGACTAAATGAATCTTTGTGAGCAGAATAATCATCCATATCTCCATGAGATCCAATAGAAGAAGTTTCGTCATGAAATTTTGACAAGCTAAGGTCCTCAATTCCAGCTTCCTGCATAGTTGCAACAGGAGACAAAGTAGTTTGTGCATTTCCCAACTTCTTTGGTTCAGAAAATGAAGCCTCACATGCAGCAATCTGGAAAAAGATCTCGAGAGATTGCATGTCAAACAATGACATCCTGCGGCGGAGAAATAAAGCTAGCAAATGGTATCCCCTGTATGTTTGCATGTCTCTGACATTCTGTGGATTCTGATAAAGTGCACAGGCAAGTAATGTCAATGCCATGTGAAGCATATCCTTAGATTCAGCAGCTTCAACAAGGGCCAGGACAACAGCCATTCCGCCGACAGGGCGGATTGTATCTCCAATCACGCACTGCCTACAAACATAGATATCCCCAAGAAGACGTCCAAATCGTGGTATACCTATTGAGAGAGTCAAGAAAATATCATATTAACATCCAGAATTGTGCTGGATGAAGTTAGGCACCATATTCTTAAAAGTCAAATAAGATTTGGTTCACTCACCCCCAATAGGAGAAGCAGCAGCTGACATAGGATCAACCAAATTAAGCAAAGAGAATGTCCCAGAAGCCCGAATAGCTTCAGTACAAGTTCCATCAAATGCAAATATAAGCTTCTTTCCAGAGAGCTGCAATGAAAGGTTTGCTAACCTATCCAAATCCCAAACAATACCGCTACCATCTGATTTAGAATCTCCAGGCCTGCCGGCACTCTCAGCCTTTTGTGTGCTTGCCAATAGCAAGTCAGCATCTAATGCATCCAAGATGGCCATGCTGCCACCACCACAAGCCTGGTTTGGCACAAACCGTAGAAGATCTGCATCCTGGAAGAGCCCTCTATATCCTCGACCAAGAATATACATGAAGCATATACACCCTGGTGTAAGTACCTCCTCAAAAAGATAGCAAGAACGGAGTTTCCATGTCAAGTCACTAACTCTGGCACAACTAGGTGGTGTACCAATTGTCACTTGCAAGGGTTTTCCAATAGGCGAGGGAGAATATCCCAGTTTCCCTGTGTGTCTCAGCTTTCCATTAAGATACACATAAGCAACACTAGCTTGAAATAAGCCAGCAAGAGCATTAGGTTTGCTATGGACAATTGCAAGGTGATGCCACCTTCCTTCCTCCAGTTCCAATCCAGGAAAAGACAAGGAAGAGGAGTTGCTGGTAGCAAGGGTTAGAAGACCATCCTCTCGAAGATAGAGCTCTGCAAAGAACATATTCTCATTATTTGCTGCACCAACAGAAAATATCCGAAGAATATGACGTTCATTTAGCAGCCCACTAGAGCCTCCATGCCTCTTCAAATAACCAACTTTAGAAGGTTCAGTTTCCTTTGTTTGTGATTTCAAGAAATTTCTGAACTGAAACCAGCATACAAATGAATATCCAGCCGCTGGAGGCCATGACCTTTCTCCGAGAGAAACTTGAACAGAAGCATGACCAATCTTACTCATGTCCATCTCCACAAATGGTGCAAGAGAAACATTTTCTGAAGCCATATCTTCCATTAGTATTAATCTTTCCATCATATCAATGAGATTGTGGCCGGAATTCATCAGCCTCATTTGTACAACATATCTAATTAGTAGTCGGAGTTCTGATGCAGACAACCTACCACCAGAAAATGAAAACCTCAGTATCCACTGCCGTAAAGTTGGCAAAGAAATAAGCAATGAAACACACTCTAGAAATATATAAAAACATACCTATATGCCCCAAGAACTTCCACAATATTCAGAGCATATGAAAGTAATGGGGATGAGCTTAGAAGGAACGGGTGAATGGTCTCCAGCAAAAGTTCCACACAACCTAGACAAAGAAGAAATACATTAATAAATCAAGGGTGGCAATGAAAGTAGTCAATGATAGAGAAAAAAAAGAATATAGACGGAAAAAGAAAATAGTTCGCACCTACAGATGTGAGGTTTTCCTGATTAAAGGGGCCAGCACGAGCAAGCCTGTCAATAAGGTTAAGCAATTGTAACTGCACCTTTGGAGTAAAGAGCAAAAGTGAGCGGATAAGCACTCTAATGGCAGCAGCATTGAACACTCGTTCCTTGTCAGGATTAAACAGACCAGATGGGGTCACTATAAGGGAGCCAGCAGAATCAGATTCAATCACATTAGCAGATAAGGAACTGTCTGATGATGAGACTGGTGGAAGCACAATTTCAAGAGCTAGCTCCAACAATAGCTGTATGACTTGCTTTTCAAAGTCCACTGAAAGCAAGCCAGACTCAGCTAGAAGATCATAAAAAGTTTGGGATGATAGAATAGAGTGCAACTTCATCCTATTAATAGCATTATCATAAACTCCAGCTGTCATGAGGCGAAATAAATATGTAAAAACCTTGACGTGTACCACTAAAGAAGAATTATCCAGTCCTTCATCACCTTGAAAACTGTGAAGTGTGGTCAAAAGAAGAGAAAAACCAGTGATTTCGCCAAAGACCCTCTGTGCTGAAGTGTTAGCTCCCAATATGCGCCACAATGCAGCCATTGTATCACATTTTGCATCATTTTCAAGCCTGTATTGATGTCCAGCTGTACTTGTAACCATTCCACTTTTGAGAACTTCAATAACAGCACCTAATTCTTCAGGATGAGCCTGAAAAAATCAAATGAAACAATTATTGGCATTGCCTAAAAAAAACTAGGCAATTTTAGAACATGCATATCCCCTATGCCTTTTTCTTTCAGAAGAGGAACAATAACAATTTATGATAAGCAATCCATCCAAAGTCAATCCTAGAAAAAATATAAATTATCAAAATGGTCACCAACCTGTGTTACATCTTCAGTAATTAAACAAGTCAATATCCGGAGGACCCCAGGGCGATGTACATTAGACACCATCAAAGGGAGAACAATCGTCACACCATTAGATGAACGAAATGTTGTTTGATTGCCTTCGGCTTTCTTCACTAAAGAGACCAAGCAATCCCATGCAACATATATCGTGTCTTCTATTTGAAAAATTGGAAACTTTCCTGAACCAGATCCCAACATCTTGGGTGAAGTAATAATAACATCTTTATCGTCAAAGTGTTTCTTGAAGCTGCTTGAGTCAGATTTTCTTTCAGACTGGTTAGGGTTAAAACTTTGTTCATCTGGACCCAAAAGAGACTTGTGCTGCTTCAAATCATCCAACAAAACTTCCAAAACACCAACTTCTCGAAGAACTTTCTTGTACTGCTGATCAAACGACAAAAGTTTCACAAAGAAGGACAGTATCGTGTGCTTCAATTCTGGTGTTATCGGTTGCTGCAGTAAGCAACAAAGTGAAAGTAATTCTTGCTCAGGAATACAATTCACTACAGTCACAGCATATTCAAGAATTTTCAAGATTATCTCTTGCAACGAAGGAGGGAAACCAGACATATTTAGAATAAGAAGTGGAACGACCCGTAATTGCTGACACAATTTATAGTTTTCAAGATGACTTGAGAATATCTTAAACATTCGGTTCAGTACTTCAGCCTGCAGATCAGTGCTATCAGCCTTGAGGAAAATATCTTGCAACATCTGGACTGCTTCAAGGTCTTTAACTTTTGTGGTGTCCTTCTCCCAAGTTTCATCACCAAGCCAATCAAGAGAAGGTGTACGACTTCTGTTATGACTAGTAGTCTTGGAGAGAGATGCTCTTGAACCACGCCCTCCGGATGATCCTGCAGGTACAGCTGGACCTATTTGAGACAAGTGAACCAGAACATCAAGCAACCTAGACAATGCAGGTGATAAAGGTTGCGCCAAAGGTTCTTGAGTTGTTAAATCTCTTTTCTTCACATTTTCAAGTGCATAAGAACTGTCTGAAGTACATGCTTGATCACCAGAGCTTTTTATGTTAATAGTCTGAGTACCATGATTTTGAGGCATGGAGGACAGAACCAATGCAAACTGAACAAGAAACTGATAACCATGGGCATTATGTATGTCTTCCCTGAGCCTAACACCACCGGCCTCTACAATTCAAAATTGCATAAAAAAATCAGTGCTGTAACATCTAGAGAATCCTAAAGCTGGAATAAACTGAAAATTCACAATCATAAAATAAAATAAGCATTTTCTTATCTCTTTCATTCTAGGAATCAAGACCATACCATTCAGCACAAAAATGAAATTATTATAATTGCTTTCACAAAAATTAAGAAGGAAATGATTGGACTAGTTACCAGGTCTATATGACAATTCTACACATTCAAGCAACATGTCCACAATGCCCATAGTGTAAGCTGCATCACCAGACTCTGGATTAAAATCTTTGACTGCCATTAAGAGAACTTTTATCTGCATATAAAATAGAAATATATTAACCACAAAATAAGGTAATGAGGAGACTAAATTGGACTAGTAAGATAATAATTCAACAAAAAAGAGAACAACATAAAAAAAAATCATCTTTCAATTGAAGCCTCACGGAAAAAGGATTATTCATTCTGTCAAGTGAACAACACGGATGAAATACTCCAATCGAAATTGAAAGGAAAGATGCTGCATATATCCAATATTTAAAAGCAACCCACAAGAACAATAAATATAGACCACCCACATGATTGCAAGTTTCTTTTAACATTGAGCATGTAAGTAACCAGAAAAATTGACAACTTGGAATGAGAACTCTGGTACCCAAAATCTAGGTTCTCCTGCTCAAGGCAAAACTTACTAGAAACCTTACATAAGTTACATTAATGGTAGATAAAAGTTGAAAAGCAAAATGTTGCGAGGATATACCAATTAGATTTCTTTTCCTTTCTTTACTTTACTAGAAATTTTAGTAGGATAGTTTCAACCAATAAAAGATCATAAATCTATGGTCCTCGTTTAGCAATGATAATATGATATCTCCTATTGCTTCAATAATTATCCCCATCTGCCATTTTATTTTATTTTTAAGGTTCATTTCTGTCTCAGCGCATTGTTGCATCATTTACCTCAGTAGTTAAGACATTTCTTCTCTTACTAAAATCAAAATAGAACAGAAGACTTCTTTGCCTCAATAGTATTCGAATAACTATTTCAATTTCGCATTAAGAGAAAAACAAGGAACAAATCAAAAGCAAGAAATTCAGTACAAAAGATGCTACTACTCTGCTTGAAACAAAAAAAAAAAAAAATGTAACAGATCTCATGATGAGTAATTAAACTGAAGTGCACTAGGCTAGTGTAAATATCTTTGGTAAGCAAAAATAGTAATAAATAAGATTACAAGGAAAAAAAATATTGAAGACAATAGATACCATATTTGAGAATTTTATACGATGTAAACTGGTATTAAACAGAGGAAACCAAAAAAAAAAACATTTTTTTTACTTGGGTGTATGAGAAATATGTGCCTTTACTTTTTCATGTGATACAACTCTGACCCTAATGCATGTAGACTCAAATTGTTCTCAAACAAAGATATTTTCAATCCTAGTAAACAGATGTGCACATATTACGACATTAGATGTAATTTATTGTAAATCCTCTAACACAGATGATTCAATTGAAAACAATGATGAAATTACAATTCCAATATGGAAACCTATTCATTTTGCATGAGTGATATTATTGTATAACATAAATACCAGATGATGTTTGTGTATATATCTGGCTGTGCTCCCATTGTCATTGACCAAAAGCAGACCAAGTATCTGGGAAAACATCCAAAAAGCAAAAAAAAAAAAAAAAAAGTTTTGAATGTCAGACCATAAAGCATTACAATATTTTAAATGTGGCTTTGACTTTCATTTACGTATAGACAACATTGATACATAAGGGTATCTACCTGCATTGCATGCCTATAGAGTTGTATGTTGTGCAAAGGAACAAGACCTTCTTTGTAACGAGAGAAGACTGTTAAAGAGCCAGTAGCAACCATCTGAAACAACAACTGAAGTGAATCATCCTCGACCAAACTCTGCCCAGCTGAAGGATGGCTTGCCAATGCTTTCATAATATGTACTATCCTCCCCTCCACCTGCATGAATATAGATATGCCTTAGCCAAGATGCTGATTCCAACAGCTCAGTCATCACTCATTAGCATGCAGTCCAATGCAAAATTCTACCTCAAATAATTGAAAATTTTCCCGCAAAGAAAGATTGCATATGTATGGAACACATAAATATCATGTAGAAACAACAGGTTTGACGTAAGCATCTGCACTCCATTTAAATAATCAATGTGATGCATATTCATTGTTTCAGACATACATGCTGCAAAGTGACTATAACAATCCATCTACAGCTTCCTATCTCTGGAAAACAAAAAAGTTACGCAATTATCAAGTTACTCGCCACCTAATGCAAAACACTAACTCAAATTCTAAAGCAACATTCCACATGCCCAAGTGGCTTTATACTAATGTCAATAAGACACTCACCAACCGAAGTGCTCAATTTAATAACCAACTTCACTCTGCCAAACCGTCATATCACATTGACACAAAAGTTATGTCGTTTTTCCCTCATCTTCAACTTAAAATGCATGTAAAAACCTTTTCTTGACATCTAAATCAACATCTAATGGCTCCAACCTCCTACAAACTGCTTTGAATGAAAAAAGCATAAACCATCTTCAAGGTTCAAAATATACAATCAGAGAAGTATCAAGAAGATCAATGGGAATTGGGAAGCAACTTTATTTGCAATAGCAAGGTGCATATTGTACAGAAATCTAGATGTGTCTTAAAATGGTTATGGTGGCACATCATTTCACGAGTTATTAATTCAAAAACAATGTGCTCCGGCAACCACTAAAGGGGAAACATGTACATTGGTTTCTCTCGAATACACTCGAAAAAGAAATAAATCAAAATAGTGTCTGATCATGCACATGCTTGAAGCAATCAGGAGACACAAAAACATCTAGATAGCTACCTCAAGCCGACGAACATGCCCAACATCTCCATCTTTTTCAAATTGCAATGGCACTACAGGATTAGTAATCTTTTGGCTTTGATTGACTTCAGGACACAGAAAGGAATTCAGAATATGAATAAGACAGCATAATATGCCAGAATCAAGGAGGGATTGTTTATCAATAGGCTGCAAGAGGTAAAAAATCAATTAGCGCGAAGTTATAGTAGAAATTATATCTTCAATGCAGGAATCATAACCATGTGATATATTATCTGTTCATCCATTACTACCTATCATTCTTCATTTATTGCACATAAGAACAACTTAAATTCCAAAACACTATCATCAGTCACTCGACTACAAGATTTGTATTGAAGAAATAACCTTCAGAAGTTTAAGATTTAAATAGGAAGTGACACATACTACTCGTCTTTTTTTTTTTCTTTTCCAAGATAGTTAAGGTAAGAGAAATATACCCCAGATACAAGGACTTCTATGGCAGTTAATAAATTCGAACCGGGACTGAAGACATCCTGAAGAAAAGCATAGAGAAATAAGCAATTGAACAACAGATCACCAGGGAAATCAAGAAGAGAAAGAATAGCATTTGCATTAAACTGTGAGGCTAACCTTTGTGCCTTCTGCAAAGAAAATTAATAGACTTTCTACATTCAAAGATCTCGTTTTGCTGCTTATCTTTAACTTCTCGACATCACTGACAAAGGCTCTTCCCACAACAAAAGAGAAAATATGTGTTTCAACTAACCTGTTATTTATTCAAAAAATAATAATAATAATAACCTGTTATTCAAGAAAAAAAAGATCCTATAAAATGTCCAACATGCTGAATGCTATGTCAAGTACAAAGTAGAAATCTTATAAAAAATTAAAATAAAGAATCTTATAAAAAAATTAAACAAAGTAAACAATTGCATGCTTACAGACATTGATCAAAAGAAAGTCAAATACTAAAAGAAAAGGAAAATGGCGATCTTAAACAAGTGATATGCAGACGCACGTGAAAGATAATAAAAACTAGATACAGTAGCAGAAAATTGGAGGTCTTAAATAATAAAGATAACAATCTTAATATCAAAATCGTATCAATTTGAAAGTACAAAATTTACTAGACATCAAAAATTTAGAAAACCAAAATGACCCCCACAGGACATTCTGAGCTGCACAAACTGATTTTGTAATGACACAATTATAAGATCAAATAAACTGGCAAATTATGGTGATCACCAGCAAGTTACATGTTCTTAAGAAACAGATTAATGAAGGACACTAGAATAAGTATATGGCAGTCAGTCCCAGCTAATTTTAACCAATCCTCAATCATTCTTTTAAATATAATTAACTCCTTAAATCTATCTCAAAGAAAACCCAGTATTTGACAACCTTAACTTTTTCAGTAAACAAAAAGTATATCAAAAAAGTCGAAAGCAAAAAGGCCAGGCCATGTAACAGAAATAACATACAACAAGACCTACAACGCATAAGAAAAGAGTCTAGAATGCCCATCAAAGCCTGTCCAATCATGGAAAAACAACCAGTAGACTCTAGACTGAAAGTGTGAAGACTAAACAGCCATATATCTCAAAAGATGGACAATAGCAACAGCAGTACTAATGGCATTGTTGAGGAGGAATAATGACCATACATGGTAACTAATTGGGCTACATTAGCATGTTGCTTCACTAGTCTACAAAAAGTATCCACAGTCAAATTCAAGGCCGCTTCTTTCTCCTGCATGAACAATGATTAAACATTACCACCAGATATACATTCTAGAGCCAATAAGTTCTATTTTACACTTAAAACAATAACCGAGAAAGTACCAAAAAAGACCAGGAAAATTTTTCAAACAGAAAAAGGTACCTTTTCGGAGCTGGATGATCGAAACTCCTCCCAAAATCTCTTGAAGTCCAATTCCAATTCATGTCTGTCTCTGTTTTCAAAATTTTAAAAAAAAAAAAAAAAAAAAAAAAAAAAAAAAAAAAAAAAGTTCAAAAAGACATGCAAAAGATTGCAAGGCATATTCTTTGTCAAACTGAGTACTCTATCAACCAGTGACAAGCCAAGTTTTGAGATAATGACAATAAACTAAATGCAACAGTTACTAGATTTGGAGACAAGTATCAAAGAGACGTATTTCTCCATAAGTTGAACTAGTTCGTGAAATCTTCAATAGATTTTTTTTAACTTCTTAGAAGTGTCAAGTGCCCCAATTATTCCTATTGTGAAAACGTATTTGGCATAAAAAGAAAAATTAGTAACTTTTGGGGGATGATACCAAGGGGTATGTTAATGAATATGAGAAAGAGAGAGTCAAAGTACAGAATAAGTTATCTCTTCTGCATAAATTGTTAAGTAAACAGTTGATAAGAATAATGAGAACAATGATATTAAGCAATCAAGGAACCAACAAGCTAAGACCTGCGAAAAAAAAAAAAGGTACATCCAACTTGATAGCTCCGACTAACAAATTACAGCATGAACCATCTCTTTAACAACAAACCCAATGTCCAAGGGCAGAAAAGGTTTTCTTAAAGCCTATAACCTGAAACATCTCTAAAGTAGTGACATCATGAAAAATCTTCTCGGAATAGTTTAAGGACATCAGATACAGTCAGGTGAAGAATTCATCCTATCTCATATGAAGTAACGATGAAATACAATAAACAACTACTTATCACTTTCTATACCACATGTCAGTTATGCTGTATGCCTCCACTGAAGTGGCTTATTACCACAATCCAAAAACTGTCAGATAAAGCATTATATTCTTATTTTAAGTAAATGTTAGCAAGTCTGTCCTTCAATAACCAACAGATATAAAATCCTAAGGCTTTAGGCTTTAGCTGATACATATATGTAAGAAGTGGATGCCAAGAAGCAGAATAATCTGTTTTCGACTAAGAACTCCTCTTGCCTTCTAAAATATCCAATCATGTACAGGCTGGAATACTCTCCACGTTATAAGTCACTGATCCACCAAGAGGGTAGCTTTATATACTGTCTCCAATGATCTCCACAGTTTTCGATACAACTAGGGAAAATCATATAATCTAATTCAGACCAATTCAAGCAAAAGGCTATAATTCCTTCATAAAGAATTAAATCAAGCCGTATCAATTATGGTCAAAAATTCAATCTCCCACCTTCATGCGTAAAAGAATGATAAATTAAAGGAGATACAAGCCAATCTAATGAGCACAAAATGGATAGCCTATCTAGTAACCATATCTAGATTCCTGCACAAAATGTAGAACATGTTTTAAACTTATATTTATAGATTCCTGCTATTGACCCACCAATTTTATTGAATCATCCTACAAATTGAGGTTCATGTAGTCTTAAAGCATTAAAGAAAAGGGAACTGTAATGAAGGAAAAGAAAATTAAGTAGCAGTTCCCCGTGATATACTGAGACAAATTAAGGGCCATTTTCCTTCTTATTTCATGTATTAAACAGCTACCAACATGAAACGTACTGCCTTAGATTAAATACACAATACAAATTTTGAGGAGCAGTTGAAGGGGTTCAAAATATCAAAATTTAACATAAGCAACACCTTTTAGTGTAGAATTTTCTGTGTGTTATTCTACTTCTTTGATAATGAATAAAGGGTAACATAAGAAAAATACTTTAATCTTCATCTACCGCAAAAAAGAGCCAAATTGTAGGGATAAAGTAGTGGAAAGAGCTCATCTACTTCCATTATATATCAATGTCAAGTGCAGTCAATGCATATTATGTTGTGGTTTCTGATAAAGCCGAACATTGGAAACAAAATGCAGCACTAAAACCATGCAAATCAAATAGCCGACGTGAATAAATAAACAAAATCAAAGTGGGGACACACCTGGCAGGAGATGATCTGAAGTCAAGAAGAGCTGTAGGGGACGCATTGCTATCGCGATTGGATAAGTAAGTTGATGGTGAAGCAGAAGAAGAGGCAGCTGTGGCGGGGGAAGTAGTGGGTGGAGATTGAGTTAACCCGACCTTCTCTTTTATGTCCTTAAGCAATGATACCCATTTCATCGTTGGTTTCTGGATGCACCTTCTCTGCTCCTATCTCTCATCCGACGATCAATAATCCTTCTCCCCTGCTCCTCCAGGCACCAGATCCGACCCTTCTAGATTTACAATCTAATCTAGAAGGTCCTCTCCACAATCAAGAATGGAAAAGATTATTCAAAAAAAATAGCATTCCAAACAAAAACGAACGATTGAGCTCGGAAAACGATGGATCGACGTCGATTTTCAAAATGAAATAGCGGATCTATAAATTTAAATTTCCTCGCTTTCCTGATCTATGTCCGTTTTTTTTTTGTCTTAATTAACCCGCTTCTAAGTTGTTTTTCTCCTTTCCGCAGTTGTTTGATATTTGAATTTTTTTTTTGGGAAATATTATCCAGAGAGCCCTAAAATGGAGGAAGCTAGCTGAACTGAAACGCGACTCCTGTTGAGAAATAAAGATAAGAAATGGCAATGGTGATGATGATGATGAGGAGGAAGAAGAAGAAGGAACCCTTTCTCTCTCTGCTGTTTTTGGACGGCCTCTCCGCGCCTTGTTTCTCGCTCTATATCCCCTCTCTCTCTCTATCTTTCTTCAGAAATTATGTCTGTGATATATTGTTTTTTCTTTTTATTTTCGCTTTATTACTTTATTTATTATTATTTCAAATTAATTAAAATAATTTTTCTGCGTTCACACAACACTTTCCTTCTCTGCCACATCAGACTGGGATCCACGACTCACAGGACTTCCACGTGGCATGCCGATATTGTCGGAGAAACGTGATTGCCTCGTTTCGGTCTTAACTCCTAACCTAGTCTGTTCAAATTCAAAACAAGAACAATAGTAGATACACTTAATTAGAAGCTTCACAAGGAAAGTTATCTCCTTTGTCTGTAATTTACCATTTAGTCCCTGAATTACTATATTATATTTATAGCCATCACAATTTTTCTCTAATTTTTGAGAATTTTTTTTTTTCGATCTAATTTAACAAATTCAATAATTTACAATATTCAATCATATATTTACTCATATTTTTCTTTAAAAAAATATTTAGTTACATTTTAAAAAAAAATATTATCTTTTATCAATTGAATAATTGAATGATGAAGATGAATCGTGAAATAAATAAACATTAAATATATAAAATTAATTTAAACATTAATATTTTTTTAAGATAATTCAAATAAATTCCACAAATCTAATAGTAAGAGTTATGAATTTTCATTTGTCACCAACATAAGACGACAACATATATTAATTAAAATTCTTTCTCTTAGTATTTGAAAAAAAATTAAGTTTGAGGATATTAATAAAATCGATGAGTATTATCTTTAAGAATATGAATATATAAAAATGAACTAACTATGTCTTAATATTTATAAATTTAAATGTAATGGCCGATCAATTGCTTATGTAAAAAGTTTATAGTATAATAATTTAAAATTTTAAAATTAATGATAGATGGTGTACTCAATCATATGCTGATTTTGTGTTTTACATACATATCTTTTAACAATTTATATATTAATGTTTAAATACTATTTGAACTTTGACCATTGTCCGTTTACACTTTTTTGTTTTTTGACAAAATTTAAAAAACAAAATCGACGAATTTGCAGAACAGCAGGATGGGGTAATAATTTAAATCTTTAAAAATAATTTAAAGATAAATTAATTCAAAATTAGATAAATAAAACATACTGGTTGCTTTAGTGAGTGAGGAGTATTTGTCTTCTTGTCGGCTTTAAAATTGCAAAAAAAAATGATGTAACTTTTGCTGGTTTCTTAATCCCAAAGGCATAGCATGGAACTTGTATGGAGCGTATGATTGAACATTAGTCCTATCAATTATTATAAATTTTGGAATGTTACAAACAACTTAAAATAGCAGTGGAATCCAAATAAAAATTAAAAATCATATATGATTCCAACTTTTAAAAAAAAAAAAAAAATCTTATTCCAAAATTTGTTCAAATTAGAAACCGACCTCATTTAAATGGATTATCATAATATAAAAAAAAAAAAAAGAATGTTAGCTATAGTAACATGTAAAAATGATTGGTTAGAATGAGTTTGATCTGATAAAAATAACTTAATTTTATGTTAACTATAATCAAAAAAAATTATATATATTATTAATAAATTGGGACATACATATCTTATTTCAACTAATTATAAAGTGGTACAGGCATTTCTCAACATAAAATTATTTTATTGTTATTAAATCATAATTACTGTTTTAGAATTTTAGAATCAATTTTCAAACCACATCATCACTTATTAATTATTTATTCATAAGTGCAATTTCAAACCCAGTGAAGCAGTGCTTGCCTAGAATGATAACTAGATTAAATTATAAATTTACCCAAATGTTTATTACTATAAATAAAAAATAATTGAAAAGTAGTAGTAATTATTTTATGGAGTTAATATCCATGACAGGAAGCGATCAAAGGTAGATTAGGTAAATTGGAAATTTATTAGAGTATGACATGGTACCTAATATATATGTAGATTTCCTAAAAATTTTGAAGAAAAAAAAAATTATCTGAATGTGGCAGCTAGTGCTCTTTTTGCCGAGACTGGAAAATTTTGTATTAAATTGAATAATTAATGAGAGTAACAAATATGTTGGTATATATTATGACTATTCAATATTTTACTGCTTGATTATCCCATAATAATGTATTGAAATAGTCAAATGTTTAGGTTGATTCTCTTTTCTAAACTGAATAGAATTAAATACCAAACGTATTAGATGACACAATCCCATTGTTTAGGAACTTGTTTTAAAATCATGAAGGGATCTTTGCAATATATATACACTTTATTTTCTTGACAAAACATATAATTTTTGGGGGTATTTACATAAAAGGTGTTGAAAATTTAAACGTGGACACCATATACGGAGCTCGCATTCTGCAAATGCGAAGTACCCTATTTCGCAATTCACAATTGCGAATTTATTTTTTTTTAATTTTTTATTACAGAGTTCGCATTTGGCAAATGCGAACTCCGGGTTTAGGTAACGGTAACCACAGTATTAATGAGAGGATTAAATGCGGCCGTTCCCGAGGGCGACGCGTGCCGTCATTAAGGA
>CANUEY010417495.1:0-33446 GCA_948099555.1 Croton setiger
TATATATATATATATATAAGGTTGTCTTTTTTTTTTTCCAACATAAAGGCTGTGCTTACCCAATAATTTTTCAAGTTTTTTTTTAATAAAGTTACTCTTTCAAGTTATTTTAGGGGCAACTAATCCACAAATTCTCGTAGGAAAGTGAGTTAATTCGATAATATTCTAAACCTATTTAATTTTATTTCTGCCAAATTATAGAATTTAAAATCTATGGTATAACATATATTTAATATTTGTATCTAATTACCTTTTTATATTTTTTTTTATTTAAGATATATAAACCAGGCGCAAAATTTATTTCATATCATATAAAAAAGTAAATAAGCTGAATTTGAATTTCACTTTACTCTTAGTTCAACTTATTTTCACTTTAGATTTCACTATTTAATTAGATTATAATTTTACTTTGCTAATATTTTTATTTATTACTCCCTTCGTTGCTAATATTTTTATTTATTACTCCCTTCGTTCTACTTATATAAAAAATAGTTGACTTGTTTTTTATTTAATTTTAATTTTTAAATTTATCTAATGTTTATTTGTTCTCAAACAAATTTTCAACCGAATAAACTATTATAACCGCATAAATTGATTGATCCACAAATTTAAATAGAGAACGAATGATCCAAAAAATTAAAATCATAAAAAAAAATCAATCATTTTCTATATACATAGAACATAAAGGATATTATTTATAAAAATTAATTTTTGTGGATACTCCAATCCACCAAATTCTTCATTTTGATTAAAATTTTGAATAGATTTTAGATTGTCTATTTGATTTTTCAAATGACACTTTATTGTTTAAAATGATCTTTTCTGATTTTGAATTATCTAAAAGTGATATTCCGTCACTTTTAAGGTGGTTGAAAAATTATCCAAATGATACTTCATCTTCTTTTCTCAGGCTCCAATAATCACAAAGACACTAATTGGATAACTTTCCAATCCAAAAATAATTTCTAATTTTAGTGATAAAACATGCAATTGAACATATTTAATCAAAACTCTTAAAACCCAAATATCTTTTCAAATCATTATTCTACCATCATAACACCTTGAAAAAATGAAAATTAAATTTTGGATCATTTTAACCTATTTGTCCGACCCTTTTCAAACTCACCCTTCCGCCACCAATCATGGAAAATATTTATACCAATTGAAAAATATCGTTAAAATGAGTTGAACAGTTGTTTTAGATTTCAAATACATAACTATATTGTTTGCAAGAATTTTCTAGTGGCACCATATCGTTTCAAGATGACATATTGTGTCACTAGACTATTATTGTTCTCATTTTTATACTACTTTAACTTTAGTCGTGGAGTTTGATTAGTCCTCTGCCATTGTTTGAAACTTAAGGGAAAAGGTGATTAAGGGACCATATGCATAGTTCAAAAACACAGTAAATCATATTAAAACGATAGTTTGTCAGTAGAAAAATTATGGAAAGAATGGAAGCATAATTATGTAATTGACAATTAAAATACTGCCGACAGCACGGGAAACTTCGCGCAAGTGACACTTGTTGAGGACTCATTAATCTTAATTATTTCATTTCTTATTATATACTATTCGGGGTGTGATTTTATTTAACCACAAATATAAAATGTTGATTGGGTTTTATTTTATTATATGAAAGTTTAGCAGTAATCGTCATTTAAATTGACTGATGTATCTTATTCACATCAATAGTTTGGTTTTAAGTTTAATAAAAATGAAAATTTTAATTCAACTCATTTTAAGAAAAATATAAATACTTAATTAAAATTAACAATTAAAAATGGTTATTTAGTTGTTCCAAATAATACATAAACTAAATATCTCATTTGAAAATACTTATGTAGCAATATATTTGATTACACTATTATTATTTTTATCTCTCTCTTATATATATATATATATAGCTATCAAAATTATAATAATTAATCTGATTAAAAATAATTATTAGTCAATTTAGTAAATACCTTTCACAATCAAAATTTATATATAGTTTTGCTTTCAATTCCTTTTGCCCTTAGATCACTTACCACGTTCTTCCTTTTGACACGCACACCAGAAGGTCAAACCTCTTACAAAACTCCACTCAAATCAAACTTCCCACCCTCCAAATCTCGCCGGAAATATGACCAATTACGGCACAATTCCAACTTCTTCTTCGCCAGGAACCACCGCAAATCTTGAATTTATATCCCGAGCCAAAAACAGAATTAAAGAAGGATTAGGCATGCGGCGGCCATGGAAAGCGATGTTCAATTTCCGTTCTTTTGGACTTCCCGGAAAATTACCAGAAGCTATAGGTCGATTGAAGACGAACTTCGCTTATTTCCGCATGAATTATGCGATTATAATGCTAATAATCTTGTTTTTGAGTCTTCTTTATCATCCGATTTCACTTATAGTGTTTATAGTGATGATGGCCGCTTGGCTTTTCTTGTATTTCTTGAGAGATGAACCGTTGGTGGTTTTTGGCCGGACGATTGACGATCGTGTGGTTATGATTGTTCTTGGAGTTTTGACTGTAGTTTTCTTGTTGTTGACTCATGTAACTTTGAATGTTCTGATTTCCCTGCTTGTTGGGGCAGTGGTTGTGGTGGTGCATGGGATTATAAGGAAGACCGATGATTTGTTCTTGGATGAAGAGGATACCGGTTTGATGGCCGCCGGCGGTGCTTCTTCCTCTGCTTGATTATTATTTTTTTCTTTCTGGAAATTGTGTTTTTAATTATTGTTATTATTATTTTTTAAGTTAATTGTGTTAGTAAGATTAATTAATCTAAATTTATTTTGTTTGTGTATCTATTTGGCGATCACTAATTTTTATTTTTATTTATTTTTCTTTAGTATTTTAATTTATTCTTCCTACTTAAAGTGTGGTTTACTCTTAATTATCTTAGTAAAATATATAATTTCATCCTAAACTTTCAAGATAGTTGCATTTTCACTCTAAATTTACGACTAAATTGCAGTTGGTCAAAACATTTAGGAGAAAATTGAAGAACTTGCTTTTGGCAGGGACCCTACTAATAATTTTTGCCATGTTGGATCCTAACTGGCGACACGTTGGTGAGAGAAGCAAAATTTTGTAAAACCCAATCATGATGCAAGTAAGCTTAACCTTTTGATGCATTTAAAGTAATTTTAAACCAACATATTGAAATGAAACAACCAACTGGTGTGAAAGAAGGAAACCAAAAACAGTTAAAGAAGCAAACAAAAAACAGTTAATATCCGTACAATAACTTTGGAATTACAAGTCAGACGAGGGAAGGAATAACATATATTTTAGAAAATTAATAAAATATTATATATTTTTTATGGACTAAAATACCTTTGAATTAACTAAAACATCCCAACACTTCATTATTCTGTTTTTTCGTTTCAAAGTCGTATTTCTCTCTCTGTATCTCTATTTTTTGGTCCGTTTTCATTTCTGTCATACCAAATTTTAAGATTTTCTATATAATTATTTTAATTTCATTTCAAGAAAGGGAGTAGTTCAGAGAATTTATTCGATCAAATTGAGAAAATACAGTTGCATAAGAGTTACCGGAATTTATGGCATACCAATCTCATGAGCACCATAGTTGAAGTCTCTCTCTCTCTCCATATATATATATATATATATATATATATATATACACACTCTCTTTTAATCGTTATGAATACTTTAAGAACCAATTACATACTTAAAAATCATCATTCATACTCTGTCTTGAAGGTAGCATGCGTTACCTTACAGCCTGCGCTACATATGTCCAAAACATTATGGATTGAAGGTGGCAATATTAGCGTGCACTACATATAGTGTGACATGCTCTACGATAGAAAATGGCAAGGTAGTGTGCACTACTTACTGTGTCCAGATGTTATATTTTGGCAACTCAACCTGTTTTCATTGATGAAACTCTCAATTCAACAATCCATATGTTCATTTCTTTCATTCATATCAACTCATAACAATATAACAAGTACTATAATAACTTAACAACATGTCAAATACAACATTTCAATCAAAACATGCATAATAATTTCATTTCACACACTATATTAAAATTAAAGTATCAAACCTCTAATCTAAGCTTTATAGCTCTAATTCTAGCTTTCGTATTTATTTCCTCATGAACTTACTTCACCTATACAGAATACACAACTTATAAACTCTCTTTTCCTTAGCTATATGATAAAGAAAAATTGATAAAAACACTCACTACATAGATAAATGCTTGATGATGAATATTTGTTAATGATCTTGATGATTTGAAAAAGCAAATAGATAGAATGTGATGAAGAATAATGAACAATAGAAGATGAAGAAGAAGAAGAAAGAAATGAAGAAAAATTGAAGAAATAAAGAATATGGGAGAAGTCTTTATCTTAATTTTTGATTGAAAATTACCAAAATGATGTCTGATGTTTGACTTGCTACATACTTAATGCTTCAGTTTTATTAATTATTTCAATTAGATCTTTTTTTTATTAATTACTTTGAAGTTTCTCTTTGTCTTTATCTTAATTTTTGATTGAAAATTACCAAAATGATGTCTGATGTTTGATTTGTTACATACTTGATACTTCAACTTTAAGTATCTGGGTTTATCCTCATTGATTGGGAGAGATAAGAAGAGGGTATCTCCTATTTAAAGGACAGGGTTTGAAAAGTAATTTCAGGCTGGAGCTACCTGTTTATTTTAAAGGTGGATAAGGAGGTTTTGTTAAAAGTGGTAACTCAAGCTACATGCTTACTAAGTTATATTTTGCTTCCATTGTCACTTCTAGAAGACTAGCTAAAGCTAAGAGCTCACAAGTTTTTCCTTACCTATTTTCAATAATTCAATTGCATTCTAACCTATTCTTTCAGGAAACATTTGAAGTTACTATTTTTGATTATTTAGGCAGTTCAGTACCCTATGCTGCAATTATGAATATGGATTTCTTTATGATGGCATTATAAAGAAAATGTGGTAAGTGTAACTGTAGTTAAATTGCATTATGGCTCACCAAATATTAGACTAAATGTGTTTTGTTGTAATTAGATGAAATATTTTAATTAATGAAAATGAATTAAGCGTCTAAAACTATAGTTAGTCAGATTATTAAGCTGATCAAATTATTCATTTTAAACTAAAAAAAAACCCTGTTTTACTAGCAAACCCTTAATTATATAACTTTATTTTTCATTAAAATGTCAAGTTTTTCTACAAACTGTATTTTTATATTATACATAAATAAGTTTTCAAATGTTAATTTTATAAGCCCCAAACAGCAAATTACTTAATTACACCAAAATAATAATAATGAGATAAAATTTTATTTAATAATTTTAACACTTAAATTACCATTCCCTACCCTACATACACTTTCTTTTATTTCTTCTCTACGGCTACCATCAACGGCTTGACCTCGCCGGCTCTGTAGTTAGTTAGTTTAATCACAAGTTACAACACCCTAATGCCTCATCTTCGTCCACCATACGAATACGATCCATATTATCAGCTCCACCAACCACCGCCACTCCCGCCATCGGCTGATCGGAATGGAATTAACACGCTCTTCGTCTCGGGACTTCCAGACGATGTCAAGCCGCGTGAGATTCACAATCTCTTCCGTCGACGCCCCGGTTTTGATTCTTGCCAGCTTAAATACACTGGCCGCGGTAACCAGGTTTTTCCTTTCAACTGCATTAGTTCATCTCAACCAAAAAGAATTACACTTTCTGTCTGTTTCCCTAGAAAAGAAAAAAAAAAAAAAAGCAAAATTATACAGAGTTAAATTTACGCAGGTTCGTTACTCTGATTAATTGCAGGTTGTGGCATTTGCTACGTTCTTCAATCACCAATCAGCAATCGCAGCTATGCACTCTTTAAATGTAAGACAGAATTAAGCATTTCTTCTTTTCTTTTTACTTGTTCTACTTACTACTTCTGTGTGCACAAAAGCTTTTGGTATTGCCCATTAGAAACTTAAGCCTTTGGCACACCAAATTGTCAGGAATTACTGTAATTGAATGCTGGTTGATTAAAAAAAAAAACGAGGGTGAAAGGATTAGATGGTTAATTGTGCATAACTGCATATGAAGATCTTATAAAATTATGATTGGTGAAGATTGTTCTTTTTTTTTTTGCTATAATTCTTCTTAGTGGATATATCATGTAAACTTTCAAATTTAAAAGTTCAAAAATTTATGGGAATTCAAGTGTTTGAAGTTTGTGAAAAATTCTGTTCTTACTATCATTTTCTTATTTTGCCTGCACTCAGGGAGAAAAATTTGATCCCCAAAGTGGATCCACTCTCCATATTGAACTTGCCAGATCAAATTCAAGGCGGAAACGTAAACCGGGTATATAGTTGCTTGTTTCACCCATTTGAGATGATTCTTTCCATACGCTTATCAGATGGTAAACTGACATTTTGTCTTGTGCAGGGAGTGGAGCCTATGTGATTATAGATAAACGAACACAGCAGACATCTAATGCCCAAGAAACATCAAGTGATGATGGTAATTAACTATAAATAAAGTCATATTGACTAAGTTTGAATGTGATTCCTTCTTCCATTAGTAGAAGTTGCCTTTCAAGTTATAAGCCATCCTATTCTGCTTTTGATGCGCTTATCTGTTATTTTCCCTGCTTTATGTTTCATTTTTATAATTGTACATGTGTGAGTTTGCTCAGTTCTCTCTGGACCTGATCATATGACATATTTAATGTTGGAATTACCACACATTCAGGAGACAGTGACACCGATGAAGCTCCTGCAGCTGCCGATGTTGATTCTGCCAACCAGGGTGACTTAGCAAGTGTACAAAGGTTGGAGATTCTTTAGAAGGCATTTCTGCTATTTCATAATTTGTTAAAGGCTTCTGTCTTTTGAATTAGTTTAGCTTATGGATTTATAACTATTCATCAAGTTGCAACGTGAACATTTCTGAGCTCTTCTTATAATGTGCAGTGAGGCAGCTGGTGATCTTGACAGTGCTGTAGTTGCAGCAAATGTAAGTGAATGACCCTTGACTTGGCCATTGTGGTTTTTGATAAAATTGTAGACGTTTTGTGGATGTTTCCAAAGGCAGAGCTGTGTTGCCTTATGTAGTAGTTATGTTCTCTACTGTTGCGCTGTAAATTGTTCATTGCGGGGCAAAGGGCATCCAAAAACTACTGTCTAAAGTTATGAAATTGGTACAAGAGCGTAAAAGAAATAAAAGCACCTTTTTTGCATTGAATAAAAATTATTCTTGGATAGTGATTCATGTAAGATTGTTGCTGAGCCATTGTGGATTAGTTGGTCTGCTGGGAGGCTAGGAATGAAAAGAAAGTTGTAAACTAAATTACTCATAGTGCGCTGTTGTTTTGCATATTTTGCATCTTTTAATTCTTCATTTATCCCGTTGTCCATTTATGTACTATTGTTTTAGTTGATGAGCATGCTTTGACGAAAGTATATGTTCACTTTGCATTTGGTTTCAATGGTTTTCTGCAGGAGCAGACAGAAAAGTCTGCAGAAGGAGATGCCAATGTTTGTTCCACTTTGTTTATTGCAAATCTGGGTCCAAATTGCACCGAAGATGAACTAAGGCAAACTCTCTCACAGTAAGTTCCAGTGTGTATTTTTATTCCTTTTCTTTATTTCTTTGTCAACATGGAGTGCTTAATTTCCATTGCTCCTCGAAATTGTTCCATATTGATATTGCCATTTATCAGCTAGTGCATACTAGGAACTTGATTGCTTAAATCTTTTGGTTCCAGATTTCCAGGATTCAGCGTGCTGAAAGTGCGTGCTAAAGGTGGCATGCCAGTGGCCTTTGCTGATTTTGAGGTATTAATGTTGGCATTAAAAACTTAATCCTGTTGTTACCATATGCAATGTAGAATCATGGAACAAAGCAGATATATAGGCATAAAATAATAGGAAATTGGAAACCTTTATTTGCATCCGCTTGAGTTCAATTACATAAGAACATATGATTCGATAGCAACTCATTGCTATTGCATTTTACTTGGGAATGATTTGCGCTCAGGCTGCATTATCTTCCTATCTTGTATCATATTGTGTCCTCGATGAGTATTAACTGAAAAGGAAAGCGTCATCCATTCAGCATAGCCATTCGGTATAACATGGTTCACTGATTGGATTAGCATGTGATTGACTGAATAAATGTATTGATTTTTGTTATATTACATTACCGTTACTCCCTCATTAATCTGTACTTGTGGAAATTTCAATGTTCAAGGTATTAAGATTCATATCTCAGGTTAATCATCAGCCAACCCAACCTTCTTGTACCATTCCATTTAGTTAGTCCATGGTGTAAATTTTCATCCTTGAATAGATAACAGAAAGCTGATTTGTACTGAAAATTTAGTTTCATTGCAGAAAAATCATTCCCTATGAAAAATTAGCTCATGTTGTTTCTATTTCTGGTAGGAAATTGACCAAGCTAAGAAAGCCATGGAGAATCTACAGGGGACCTTGTTACCGTCGTCAGATCGAGGCGGCATGCACATAGAGTACTTTTTCTCAACTCCCTTTATGCTTTCCAAAAGCAATATGTATCTAATTATTGCAAAACAGTAATTGGTAAAAAAAATTTCTTGGTTTACACTGGTGCTTTCCAGATATGCCAGGTCCAAAATGAGGAAACAGTAGAGGGAAGAGAGAATTAGCCGCTGGCTTTTGATGATGATGATCGGAATATGGCCTACTATTTTCGAGTTGCAGAAAGCCAATACGTTGTACTTCCATTGATGTGTCAAGCATCTTGATCTCTTTTTTACTGTTAAAAGTTAGGGGTTCTGTACTTTTTTTTTTAAAATTTAAATGTATATGCTTTGTTAGAACAAAGAAGTCCTCAAATTCAACACCATACTTGTTGTAACGACCTTTATAGCTTATGAACAATTACAAGTGACTTAACTAAAGCTCAAATTTATTCAAACAGGAGGCATAAACTTGAATGTGGTTAAATACGAATTCAGCTCAATATGCTGAACAAACTCAATAAACCTAGTTCACAATCATGTTCAATAAGATAGGTTCATCAGCACAAGTTCAACTTGAAGCCAAATTCGAACTATCTTTGGAGCCGATCAGACAAATAGCTCCTCAGGCAATTTTATCAGATTGAGTTGGTAGTGATATTGAACAAGCTCAATTATGGCTTCCGAATATTGAAGAAAGAAAAGTAATTTTCGAATTTAACCACTGAGGCACTTAGGAAGCATCGGGGACCAATTCCTTGGCAGATCTCATTGTGTTCAATTAATTTGGGATGTATGCCTATTAGTAACGGTTCATGGCTCACTGAAAAATTCAGTTTGAATCTTATAGAAACTTGTATGACACGAAATTTAGTATTTGTATTTAAGTTAATAATTAAAAATCATCACAAATTTTAAGTGTAAGAGCCCCATGTAAATGTCTAATGTTGAATCCTTAAATTTAGTAGAATTATCTTCAACTTTCTATTTGAACAACCCACATTTGAATTAAAGATGCTCTTAGAATTTTGTTCAACCTGACCCGGCCCCTGTTCCGACGGTTTAAACCAGCTCGTACCATGATATAAAAATGGCGGGTTCAATTCTCAATGGTTCCTAACTTCTCAGGACCACCTCTTTCTGAAATGGGCATCATTTTCCAGTACAGTCAGAATAATACCTCACAAAAAAAGCTATGGTTCTGAAGGATGAAGTGAATAATAATAATTACTGTTATTAATTCTGCTATCAAAATTTAATGCAATTATATTACATACATTCAAATGTACCTATGACATGTCAAAGTCAAGTCAAGACAATTCAATGCCAGGATAAGTTTACCCTGAAAAATATAAATCAACCACCATAGCCCAAATAAAGACAACATAACAATCCACTTGCTCTTCTGGATAACATAAAATATCAAATGCTTTTAACTGCTTAAGGTTAGAAAAGCAGCAATAGCCAAAACCTACCAATAAAAACAGTTAAACTCTGTCTGCAATTTCAGAGCTTATGTCATTTTCAGATTTATGGCTTGGCTTTGCTCTAATTCATTTTCAAAATTTTAAAATTCAAATAAAAGTTGCAGATAGATAATAATCTTTAACAAGAGGGTTTGGTTTTCCCCCCTGCAACCTTCATTAATGTGTTCCTGGTTTCATGTTTGCTAATTTTGTTTGTTTCTTAAGGTAAGACAAATATCAGATTACTTGTGTCAAAGTTTCAAATTTTTTAAGTATTATTAGGTTCATGCATATACATAAATTCAAACAAATTTACATGCACGTGCGATGACAAGAATCGTGTTTCATGATAAAACCAGCTTCACTTGATTTTAAGGAAAACTGTATTCACTAATATTACTCATGGATATTGATAATTAATATTGAGTTTCTATCATTTACCAAAGAATTACACAATATTAGCACTACCCCCCTACTTTCCTTCTACTATACAAAGCAAAATCTAGGCGGCATTAAACCAAGATATATTAAGGCAAAAACCAAATACGAAACACCAAAAGAGGCCAGGGACATATTTAGCATACCGTATATGTTTTTTCAAGATCCTTTACAGGTCGTCTTCGCATGAAATCCTCCTGGCTTTGTCCCTTTCCCAGAATGCTGACCTTAGGGTCTCCAGCGACAGCTTACTGAAACCTTCTGCTGCTTCATTTGTTAACGGACCACTGTAGTGCTGATGTTGCTGCTGCTCTGCCCAAATCCGTCCACTGCAGTTTCCCACATCATACCCAGGTGTGGATGCGTAGTTTGCATCCATGAGCATGTCACCTTCCAGTATTCGAAGAACCTTTGAACAAAGTAGGAAATATAATTATATGAATGAAGAATTGGAAATAGAGCAGAAACAGACACCAAGTAAATTCAAGAAACTATGTCTGCAATGCATTTCCCGCAAAAATATTTAATATCTGCAATAAACAAAATACCTGTGACATGCGAGGCCTAGAGTGAGGATCCCGCCGTATGCATAATGATGCTGCATGAAGCATGCAGTAAACCTCCTGTTCTGTATAGCGCTTCCCTAGCCGTGGATCAATCAATTCATCTATGGCATATTCCTCCAAAAGAGGGCGTGCCTGTTCCACATTAAAATGCACAATGAGAATGAAGGGCATCAAATCAAATAAACTGCAAACTAAAAAGTGAGGCTTATATTATTTATTCTTCATTGGTGCATCTCTCATTGGTAATATATACCAGCAAGATATCAAGCAGACTAGAATACGTTTCATGCATTACCAAAGTAATAGCCACAAATAGAAAAATTGATTCTTAAAGCATACCCATTCTGTGAGACATTGCTGGCCCTTAGGACGATTAAGATCTACTGCTTTCCGTCCTGTAACAAGCTCAACCAACACAACCCCAAAGGAATAAACATCAGCCTTTTCTGTTATCTGGCCACTTTGGGCGTATTCTGGAGCCAAATACCTGCAACAAAATAGAGTTTCTTCATAAATTTTGCTATTGAATAAGGTAAACCTTCTTGAAAGTAAATGAATCCATTTAATAAATACCCAAATGTCCCGATGACTCTTGTTTCAACACCAGTATCTCCATCAGGTTGCCATCTTGCCAGGCCAAAATCCCCAACCTAGCAAAAAAGAAAAGGCCAGCAATCAAACCGATTAGCAAGTGATGCAGATGGGCATAAATTATGGTAATATGATATTTAGCTAAGAAAATTTTCAATCTATCTAGAGTACATCTCTGTACCAATGGTTCAAAATCATGTGTAATGAGGATGTTGTTTGGCCGCATGTCACGATGGACAATGCATCCAACTCGGCATTCTTCATGAAGATAGCGTAGGCCTCGAGCAGCTCCTACGGCAATCTTCTGGCGTGCAGACCACTCCAGTGGCTCCTGATGGCGACCTGAAACATGCTATTATAAGTAATTTACAATAACGGTTGGATGCCAGAAACAAATTCAAATTTTGCAAAGACAAGTTACTCCCAAATATTATAAAGATTGTGATAGTATCAAGCCATGTCCTAACAAAACCATAATTAAATACCAAAATTTTATGCACCATCCATTTAAAGCACTCAAATTATATCCAGTAAATTGTATGAATTGTTTTCCAGTAGTCATCATCAAGGCAGATTTCCAGCAAGGTCCTAATTAGTTAGGGCAAGTAATTAAATGCCATTAATGACCTTAACACATTCTGAGTAAATATGTAATGTAAGCATTAAATGGTTCACTCAGAGATTAAGAAATTACCATATAGATGAGTATCAAGTGACCCATTGCATATGTATTCATAAACCAGCAACCTTCTTTTATCCTCAATGCAGAACCCAATCAGCATAACAACATTCCGATGCTGCGCACAGCTTAGAACTTCAACCTCTGAGCAAAATTCAAGATCCCCCTGTGAACTAGCCAATTTGTGTTGCTTGACTGCAACTGCCTGGCCGTCTGGCAAAACACCTCTGTGAACAGACCCAAACCCACCCTCAGCCAAGAAGTTTGCTTGTGAAAACCCACCAGTTGCGAGCTCCAACTCGGCATAGCTGAACCACCTAGGAGGTTTTCCAAACACTGGTGCCTTGTGTTGACATATTGAACACAAAGGAGGGGGTCCAGGAGGTGCATTTCTAGATAATGATATCACATCTCTGACATTTCCACTTAAATCTAAATCAGTCCTATAGTTAGACAATCCATTTCCAGTTTTTCTATCATGTTTTGAGAACTTCTCTAACAATGCTCTTGTCGACGATCCTTGAGCCATACCGGTGCTTCTCTGTGATCCATCTTCCATTTTTCGCGATGATTGAATCTGAGAACTAATGAATTCTCCCATCCATGGTTCAAACCTCAAGCTTGCGGAAGCTGTAGACATATGTTCACTGTCTGAGTCTGAACTAGATTCATCAACATCCCTATTTTTCTTAATAGTTAGCGTTTCCTCTTTCTTCAGGTCTCCATTAATTTCCGAGATAAAAAACGGAGAGGTTCCAGGATCACTTGACACTGATGACGTTCCAGCTTCAGTAGCAGTAAATGGTGTCCCAAGCTCAGGGCTACTTGTTGGAGTCACAACTGGTCCTCTAACGGAATCTGAAGAATCATTTTTATTTTTGGTATGTTTATCAGAACTTTCATCTAGTTCAGATGGTATTGGACCTGCATTTTCAGCTTCCTTAGATGATCCAACCAAATTCAAGCGAAGAACCTTTGGCTGGGAACGTTTCATGACAACTATGTTGCATTGTAGTTCTCCCATGCAACATTTTTCCTCATGCTTCAGCTGTCTGTAAAATGAATGAAAACATATTGAATGACAATGCGTGAACTAATGCATCAGTGTGTACACGGGAAGTTTTTCTCAGAACATAGAAAACAGAAAAATAATAGAGTATTACTTGTCTAATACAACCCAATTGGCTTGTGATTTCTTGGCCTCTGCAGCCACAGAACCACAAGGTGATCCAGAAACAATTTTTATCTTCACGTTGATCTGTGAAAAAAGGAAATGTATGGTTAGAGAACACGAGCCTGGCGGCAGCAGAAATTGTAACATGTAGAGATGAACTGACCTTGTTTGGATCATAAACATCGTGAAGCTGAAGAATCATCTGGGAACAGGAATCTGTAATATCACCCTTCTGATCTGAGGTTGCTCCGGTATTAGACTTCCGGTGACCACTGGCACAGTCGCCTGCAAATCTTGGGAAACCCCATAACTTTCTACCTGGAAGGGTAACAGAAGCAAGCAAGTTTCAAGCATCATAATCAATCAAGGAGAGAAAAACAAATGTAGAAAAATGGTGCTGCTGGTGCTGGATTTCACAAGGTCTAAGTACTACAATTAATTTCCATAATGCAGCAGGGAAAACTTCGGACTTATGCCGTTGTACTAATACTACCAACAAAAATTTTAAACGAAGCTAGATGACCAGAAAAAGCTGTTGCTTGGAAACATTTTGTCTTCTCAAATACCCTCTGAAATTGGAAACATCAGAGAATTTTCCTTATCGATTACTAGAAGGTAAAGGTACCTATCGAAAGTACTCTTCAGTCAAAAATAAAAAGAACAAGCTTTTGTGAAGAGGGACTGGTAGAAATAAGGCAAAAATGAGCAATTTAAGAAACAAGCACAAATCCGTTCTCTATATACGAATCAGCATTTACTTCTCAAATTTTAGCAAGCAAAAGAAAAGAGAAAATATAAGAAGAATGAGAATTCAAAACCTAACCTGTACTCTGTGAAGGGACAACAACAAGGAGGGTAATGCAGTCCCCAGCTTGCACAACATGAGTCAAAGCCCACACCAATGCAGTTTTAGGAATCTCTTTAGATGCCTTAACTGCAACTACCACCTTCTCGGCGGCATCGGAGCCGCCTTTCTCTTGCTTCCCTCTCTTTTGTTCTCTACTCATCACCACAAACGCAAAATGTATACTAAGAAAAGAACCTAGCGTGTGCCTTTAACGTATCAAATTGTCGAAATCCATAACTTGTTCGGCATTATTGCTCTGCCCCACTTGTTGGATTCAAACACAATGTACCACCGACAGGCAAACCATACCCTTACAGTGATAACAGAAGCAGCAAAACCTTCGTTGACAAGACTATTTTCACCATTTTCACTTAAATTGCACACAAAAAAAAAAAAAAAAAAAAAAAAAAAATTCCAGTTCACAAGTTTGTCTTTCCCTTTTTCTTTGATCCCAGATAGTACCCAGAAATCCCGAGGATCTGTATACCCCTTCTGGCTCAAAAAGCAAGAAGAAGCTGATTCCACTGCCACAAATTGGACAAAAAATAAACTCAATTTATCGTTCACAAAACTTTACAGATAGAAAGAATCATCAAAAACTATTTGGCAAAATGGAAAAGGACACAACAACAAAACTAGACCTTATTATCTGTCACAGACTAACATAGCTTTCTGAGCCTTCAAATCAGTAAGTCAAAGTAGTAGCATTAGTAAAAGAAACAGCTCCAAAAGGTGAAAAAATAGGAAGTAAATTGTTAGAATCCCCTCAGATACGCAAATGCAGATTCTCTGGGTTTTTGTATCCAAATAGAACCAATACGAATCATGCACAAAGTAAAGCAGATATTCACTCGATTTGACAACGGAATCTTCACTTTGGAACCCCCAAATTCGTATTCCAACAGCAAAGCTACTAATGCTTCAAACGACAAGTAACTTAGACAGTCCTGCACATCAGAAACCAGCAAAGTATCAGAAAATCCAGAAAATGAAGAAAGAAAAAAGACATTAAATTATTAATCAAATCAAATTACAAAAAAAAACAATAAAAAGTAAATGAAAATGAAGAATTCCTCAACCTTCAAACTGGAAAAACAAATACCAAAAACAAAAATAAAATAAACCATCATTATTAGATCCAAAACGTTCAAAAACACATAACAAACTGAAAATCTCAGAATGCCATAGCATATAACGCATTGTAACCAGAACTAAAACAAAAAAAGGACTGCGTATTCAAGAAAAACAGAAACGATTGAAAATCAACAACCGCTTTGATTTATTCAACAACTAACTACTTCATCAAAGCTTCAACAGAGAAAACAGAGCGCGCGAAAGCAAAAATTGCAGAAAGAAAAAATATCTTTAGGGTTTACTTACAAGAAACAATCAAATCAAATTTCTCTCCGATTTCTGAATATGAGTACAAACTCTCTTCTTATACTACTAAATAAATATATTATCCCTCTCTCTCTTTCTTCTTTTCTCTGTAACTCTTCTGTTTGGTTCTCAATGGAGAGAGAGAAAGAGTTTTAAATTAAATTTAAAACAAAAAGTAGAGTAAAAAAAATTAATTATAATTATAATTAATTTCAGTACATAATATAATCAGCTTTGAGTGAAGAAAGATTACACTTCTGTTCTGTTCTGTCCGATTCTGAATTATGGTATTTATTTATACAAACTCTACAGTACCATACAAATTCGTTTTTCCAAATATGTCCCTGCTATTCTGTTTAAATTTCGAAATTGGGTTTTACGTTTGAAGCTAGGAGGATTTAGAATCAATACGTTGTCGTTTAGGTTTTTGAATGTCTGCTGGCGCCATTTAACTTTATCGAATTAAATTAAAAAATTTAAAAGTTAAAGTTTGGCTTTGTGGCTTTTGTTATATGTATCCGTTCGTTCGTTGAACGTTATACGGCGCACAATCACATTTAAGTCACAGCCAATCAGTGACGGTTAAACATGTGGGACCCGTGTGATGAGATTGTTCGTATTACTTAAATTTTTGACGGTGATAAAGGATGTCTGTGATAGGATTTAAGATAGATAGAGTGGTCATTTTAACCTGGAGGGGTGGAGAATTTAATATAATTAAATTAAATTGAATTATTTTGTTATTTGGAATTTAGAAGTTGCTTTTTTTTTTTTTTTAGTTTAGATTTGAATTTAATTGTCTTTAAGCATCTTCAAAGTACAAAAGGCATAGACAGAATTTAGATTTTGGATTACTTTCCCACACCGCTTAAACGTTTCCATTTTAAAGTACATTTCAAATTATTTTGGGTGTTTATAAAAATTAATTTATTTGTTCGAAAATAATTCTTTATTTAAAGAGCTTACAAAATTTACACGATATAAAGTTATAAATTTTTTCCATAAAATTACACTCCAATAGACAAGGGTTCGAATATATAGAGACAATTCAGTTCTTCGGTTTTTATATTATCTTTATGTCTCTCTATCTTATATTATTGGATTTTTTTAGTTTTTCCGTCTCTAAAAATCGTTAAATACAAGTCAATTTACTAAAATGTCAATTTAAATATATCAATCAATGACCATAACGTAATTTTGAACTATTCTCTCTCAATCACCATTTTATAATTTATCAATAGTTCTCTCTCCCAGGACCATAATGTAATTTTTCACCCTAAAAACTAAGTAATTTTTCATTTTCCACAAGAAATTTGAAGTTGGACTTCTTAGAGCAATAACTTCGTTTGGCATGAAAGGAAAAGAAGATTAAAGACAGAATGAATGTCCTTCAAAATCCCATTGTGTAATTTAAATGCATTTCATGTACATTAATTGCCACTAGCATAATGTATTTATGATAGTATTATACAGACCTAAGTCCTTTGTTAGTCCTTAATTTTTTAAAATTAATATGAAATTGTTGTATTGTATGTAAATTAGGGTGAAATTATAATAGACCTAAGTCCTTTGAAGCTTCTTACTTCTTATAGAAAAATCTTTTTAAACCATTTCAAATTTCAAAATTCAAATTAAAATATGTGAATAAAATTAATTAAGTTTGAATAAAAGAAATCCATCCTTTTTTAAAAAAAAAATTACAAAATAAAGCTAAGAGTAAGACAATCTTCTTTATTATTTATTTATTCCCATTTATCTTTTGCATCCAAATAAACTTTGAATTAAATAAAAAAATTAAATATATTTTTTGTAGTGGCTATCTGTTTGACAAGTGTAAATTATTAACGTAGTTTTTATCCCACATTAAATTAATATATATATATATATATATATTAAAACAGAAATAAACAGTTAAGCTCGCAGAAAGAGAAAATCCCATAAATCGTAAATAAACTCAAAACTATGTCCTTTTTCTTTTCTGTCTAATTCATAAACCCCAATAGATTTTACACAAAATTTATTTTATTTATTTAGATTTGGCCATAAATGCAAAGCTGTGGAAGTTAACCATTGGCTCACGTTAGCATTGATGGCCACCTACAACAACAGTTCCATGTCCAACAACAGGGTGTACAGTAATCGTGGGACCCAGTCGACGTTACCCATCTCCGTCAAGTTGGCTCACCACCATTCAGCTGTCTCCTGCATAACAGTTCCCAATAACCAACGTTTTCCGTTTGTCAGCCAGCAATGCGCACGTTAGCATCACCAACTGTCATCTTACTCTTACATTTACTTACTTTGAGGTTTGAGGACTATGTTTGCGTGAGTACTCTCATCCATTGACTTATCCTGGACTCTCCCCTTCTTTAATGCAGTCAAAAACTACCAACAAAACCAAATTCTCCTACCGGTAAAAAAAAAAAATCAAATGTACCCTAGCCAGCCGTGTTACATTACACCCTTACCTTTGTACCATAATCTATTTACTATAAGGAATGTCATAAAATTTAAACTTTTTTTAAACTTGTAAAATAAGTCTATGAAAAATTTGTGATTTTTTTTTTATTTTTATTATTTTATGATATTACATAAAAAATATAATTTGTTGATAAAACGTAAGCTGAAAACTTTTCTTAATTTACGGAATTAAAATCTTTAAAATAAACCGATTCTAAATTTATTTTTTAATAACTTGATCTTTTTAGAACAATGTAATCAATTTGGTATTCTCCATGAAAGACCACAATGATCTCTTGGACAATATTACAATTCCACATAAATTTCCAATCTCGCAAATGAGTCACATTGGTTCCACTTAAAATCCGACTTTCTTAAATAGAACTTACGTGCACTGTATCATACTTTTAATTTTATTTAAAAATAATTTATGAGCTTGGGAAATTAAATTATTGACATACTACACTTATTCATTTTAATACATTACATAATAATCATATTAACTGAGTGTGTTGGATTTCCTCGAATGTCTTTGAACGCTAATTGATTTCTATAGTTGATCATTCTTCTTTACCTACGTTAGTATGAAAAATTAACTCTATATATAAAATTTAGTAATGTACAACAATTATTTAAAATCACAATTGTTTAAAATATTTTAAAGATTCAAACTGGCCAAAGATATAAATATTTCATTTTCAAATACTTTTATAGTATTCTTCTAAAATTTTATAACTATTTTGGATAATAAAATATTGTCCTCAAACATTCATATGATTTAGAAATATATATCAAATAATTATTTTAACTTACTTTCATAATACAATGATCATCATTAACTATAGTAAAATGAGTGCACTTTATAATATTATATTTACTTCGCTAGTAAATAGGAAAGACTTGAATTCGAATTCATAACTTCAATCCTATATTGTGAGGGCTACGTAAACATTTAGCCTCATAATAAGGGAAACGTAAACATTTAGCTTGTAACGTGAGAGCACTATAACATTTTATCATGCATTACTGATTATGAAAAATCAACTTAAATCATTTAATTTTTAACTAATTTTTAAAAGCTTTATATAATCACTATAAAATGATTTCTTGTAAAAATAATTATTTCCTTGAAAACATTCTGATAAAGTAAATCCTTTGTAAAAATCATTTAAATGAATTATAAAAATTTTCGTAAAAATTTTGTAACATTAAAATCCTCTTAAATTAAATGATTTTTAAATATTCATTTAGCAAATATTCATAAATCAATTATGGACTGATATTTAAGAAAATTTGTTGTATCATACCTCACTTCACTCATTTTTTTAACATAACTGCTCGCGTTTCTCACACGTTTATCTCCGCTGAATCTATAGTTGAGCAGTAACATATAGCTTATTTAATATTTATTCTACTTATTTTATTTTTTAATAATTTCTTAATGGAATTGTTGTCCATATTTTATTCTTTAATAATTTCTTAATGGAATTGTTGTCCATTATATATTCATAACTATTTTTCATTAATTTTGTACATTCTAGTTATAAATTATACCAAATTATTTAATTTGATAATTTAATAATTTTTTGGAATATTTTAAATATTCTATAAAGTTTAGAAATACTCTAAAATTATTTAATAAATCAAATTAATTATATAAATTTGATTTCTAAACCTTTAACTTCAAATATATCAAAATAATATTATTTTGATATATTCACGATTTTATCAATAGTTAAGAGTGTCCCTAATTATTTTTATTATTTTTATTTAAGAGTTAAACCCCAGTTTACAGAATAATTAAGTTTATTAACTTAATTTATCATTTTGAACTAAATTGAAAAGCTGAATAAAATTCTGAGAGCCTTATTATTAAAAACGGACTAAAGTTTTAGGAGTTAAAATATAATTTCTGGATAAAGGATCAGACGTGTAAATCACCAAGTTAGACGATTTCGTAATTAGACTTGGCCGCCAAATTGTATTTTAAATCATGTTAAAAAAATCAATCTTCCCGTTACAAATAAAATGGAGCTTAGTGAAAGTGAACTAAACTGTTGAAAAAAAAAAAAAGGAAGTGAACTAAATTGAGCGAGTTCACAACAAAAATAATAGGAATGGTCCCGTTGGAAAATGTCTGGATGAAGTGACAAACGACTGCGTATTGGCGGCCGATGTAACAGATCACTTTTCGCGCCACGTGCCACGGATCATGTCCAACAGCTTTCGAACCTGCGAATCATTGTAATACTATCAAGAACTAATATTATTATTATTTTATTCTTTTGGTAACCAAAAAAAACAAATCAATGGTGATTTGTTTAATTTTATATATCAACGGTCTCTGTTTTATCCCTTTAAACCGGATTTTTTTGCTTGTCTTATCGTTCAGGACACAGTTTAATAGAGGACAATAACGTTTTAATCAAGATTTACCATGTATTACTATAGTAATATATTAATTACGTAGTGTATTAAGTATTTTAATAATTTAATTTTATGTTGTCTTTTTCCACAGCACAATAGTTATCTTTGCATGATTTTAAAAGTAGTAAGCTTTTTTATTATTAAATTTGTGTTTTGTCTTATAAAAAGCTTAATTAATATTTTATCAAATACGAAAATCTAAGATGTGTAATATTGATCATACATAAATTCCACAATATATAATATATAGAATATGTATTCTCGAGTTAAATTATAAGTAATTTGGTGTATTTTCTTTTGAAAAAAATATAATTTATATTAAAAAATATTAATATAATTGTATAAAATTAATATGTAACAATTTTTTTAAAAAAAAAAAGGAATATGTAACATTTTTAATTTGTAATATAAACTTAACTTGCAAAATTGTAGTAAAAGTTACTTTGGTCGAAAATACTTCATTCTATTTAATTTTTAATATAAATGAATAGCTTATAGTATTTTTCTAAATTAAAAACAAGGGCAAAATTAAATATATATTAATCCATTCAATAAAATAATAACGAAAGATAACATCAATTCAATAAAAAAAAATAATGAAATGCAAAAAGAGAATCATGCACAAGCATTTAGAGGCATGGGTTTGCACTAAAAAGAATTAATTAATTATAATTTTATAAATATGAACACAATTAATTATAGGAATGGCATGCGGTGGATCTGGTGGGACTAATAATTTATTTGGAATCGGAAATGGTGATTGTTTTGTTGCACATTTCTAAGGGATTATTTGTCTTTTCTCTTCTTAATCATACTTTAATTAATAATAACTACAATTATTAATACTTAATAAATCAAATGGATTAAATTAATTTCATGGATTTGCTTAAGAGTAATATGAGTTATGCCATGCACGTCCAAAGGGTGTTTTTGTTTTTTTCCTCCTTATTAAACTATAGGGACAAAGACCCTCCATTTCATAATACCAACCATTACACGTTAAATCAAACTCTAATTAAGTTTTAATTTTTGAATATGCTCTAATTTTTGAAATTAACCTCAAAATTAAATAAATAGGAAAAATAGATTAACTTATTATTATATTTGGGTATGATTCTCATGGAAATAATAATAATAATAATAATAATAATAATAATAATAATAATAATAATAATAATAATAATAATAATAATAATAATAATAATTGACCCGTCTATGACTAATTTTCAGACAAGCTGGTGTAGTTTTATGGTCATGTTGCTGTCACGTAACATGTTCATCATTGTGGGGCTAATAAATAACCAGACATATATATCATTTGTGGGCTAATTGAAGATTTATAGTCTAATTTTTAGTTAAACACAAAAGATTTGAATAAATTATATTTCCCATAATTGATGTGAAAAACTTCATTGATAAAATTAAAATATTATAAAAATATAAAATATAGTTTTTATTTTGGACGTGGAAAATTGAATTCCAGTCTTTTTATCAATTTTCATTCATTCAGATTCAGATGTAGTTATTATTATTATTATTTATGTAGTTTGAAATTTGCTAAAATTTAGGAGTCTTGAATTTTATGATTTTAATTAATTAATTAATCTAAAGAGCATTAAATGCTAAAGAGCCATTATTGTCTCTAAAGTATGCATCAAAACAGCTAGAAGTGTCCAATTAGTGCAAGCCTGTCTTACTCTTACTTGTAGGGCATAGAAACTTGGGAATTTAGTGTTTAAAAATTTGGTGCATTTAATTGTGTTTTTTTAATTTAAGTCATGGAAAATTGAGAATAACATCATTTAAGGTACAATGGTCCTTATTTGGTGAAGCACATCACACATATAATGATGGTCCCAATTAGACAACATCAACTCCTAGTTTAAGTACAAAACCATACCCAATATATTTTCATATTTTAAGATCAGATTCTTATAGTTATTTATTAATTAATGCAAAAATAAAATTATTACAATATAGTAGATTTCAAAAAATAATTTTTAAAATATTAATCAAAATAGAGCATTGGTAAGGTTAGATTAGTCATTTTATTGGATGGATACTACTATTTGAGTCAAAAAGAGCTACATTTTTTGTAGGGCACATATATAGATGTAATTTACATGCAAATCATTATCTGAGGTAAAAGCTTTCACTAGTAAAGTAAAATCATAGCCCCATTTTCATGGTTGCAGAATTTCATGGCACAATTGGTAAAATTATGATTACAGAGAAACTTATGTTCCCTCACATGGCTTTCTACTTGAGTGGTCCTTTGATGCCACTTCTAGTGATTGGGCTTGTGTTGTGTTACCCAATTGCCCTACTTCCACCAACTACCTACCTTCATCTTTCTCAAACAAACTCAAATTATGCTTATTTTAATATGCCAAGATTAACTTCTGAGAGTTGAGGTTAGGGATTTGAATATGAAATTGTAACTAAAATTAGTTTTTTGAAGGATATCTTGCATTCACAATTTTGCATTTTGAATTAAACTTTAACATATTGCCCTGTACCAACAGTGATTTTCGAGTATTAAAAATATGATAGTAAAAACATGATGACAATAATGGCAGCGTTCCGATTTTCAATCATGTCAATAGATAGTAAACACTCGATTCAGACAGTAGAAAATTAATGAAATAGCGTACTGAGTTAACCAAAAGTGTAAGTAGACTTATGGGTGCATAGATCCATTTCAATTCAAATAATTGTAAGGTTGGCTTCATAATTATAATTTATAAATAAATGTCAAAAACTAACATATAAGTATTGTAATCATGGGATTATGTACCAATAATATATATTCTTTTTAAGGCAAATAGACATTAAGTTAGTACCTAAGTTGACTAGTATAGTAAAATGCAACTAAAAATCTACAATTAGTACTATATATTTAGCAAAATTAATCACTCTAAGTAACTAATTACCCTCCAATAAGTCATTTCCCTTCAAATGGAGGCCATGCCCTACATGTCTATTCTTGTATTGAATGAGGATTGTGTTATCCTGTTCTAGGTGGGGTACATATGAGGGGGGAAAGATAACTATATTTTTTCTTCACTTTAGTAATATTTACTTTGTCTTTCAGAAAAGGGAAAATGCAGATCAAACATAGGCACTAAGACTTGGTAAGTAATCTACCATTGAACTATCTCTTTATCCGTGACTAACTGATCTGACTATAATATCACTTTGAGTAGACAGTGAGCTTGTATATATAATGGTGTACAATCCATTTATATAGGAATAGATAGTTGAAAAACAATCTAAACTATACATGAATTGCATAAATCATCACTAGAAAACAAAGGAAAATGTAATGAACTAACAATATCCACTGGCCATGGTTCTTGCATTTGATCATGCTACAACTACAAGATTCTAGGGATTTAATTGATTTTCTATCTTATTTAATGCCAAAAAAATCCCAATAAACAAACACAATCAAATACAAGAAACCAAAAACATACAATCAAGAAAACCAAATGATGATGAAAATGAAATGCATCAAAGAAATTTTCTCAAACCCAATAATTCATCAACTCATAATAAATAATAATGGGTGTGGGCCATTTTGTAATTTCCTTAGCAAAATCAATATTATTTCCAAAATAGAAACCCATTTTTCTTGATTGAGATGCATGAAAGTTTGGGTTTTTATTATTTATTATTATTATAAATAAATTACCTCTAAGTTTGCTACTTTTATATATGTATTTGATGTAAAGCTCTTGGATTCCATGTTAAAGGTATGTAGCAAGAAAACAAGTAAGTATTTTTGTAGGGTCATTGCCCTATGACTTTGAGACCATATGACCCTTAAAGTGATTGCATAAAAGCATGTGTCCTTTGTTATAATTTGGAAATTTTTATAAATAGTGAGAAGATATAACAGTCTTTTTGCATCCTTTTTTATTGTTAGTTAAATAAATATATATTATATGTTTTTTCATCATTTTGTTTTTTTTCCCTAAAATTTAGGACTCAAAATTATGAAATTTATGATTGTAGATAAAGACTTCCACTTATATTTGTTGGTTTAATGGTTATAAATGAATATGGATAGGCCTTTTTTACCATATCTTATCATTTTTCATCAATTTCAAAATTGGGAAAAGAATAAATTTCTTTTCTGAAAAAGGTCATATATTATTAATTTGGACCAAACTTACATATGACATATGATTGAGGTAATATCACATTTATTTATTTTTTAATTTAATTTAAATTAAAAAATAGTATAGGCTTTGTACCATTCTAATCTTTCTAATTTTAAAAAATACTAAAAATTAAATTGGATTGAAACCCATAACTGAAATTGGTTTTGATATTTTAGCTGTAAATTGCAAGGAATAATATGCAGAGAGTTTTACATCAATATCAAAAGGACCACTCACTCACAAGTTTAATAGTGTTCATATTTTTGTACAAAAATGTAAATTTTCATTATTTTCTTTTTAAGTGATGTTTTTGTCTGTTAACCATATCTATACATCTCCAGTCCAAAATCTGCACTTTCACTTCAGGTGTCATTCATGAATATATGGGCTTTTCTTTTTGTGGATTGATGAATTGAGCCCATATAGTGGCAATAGAGCCTAGCCCATTCTTTTTTATAAAGGTTATAGTGTTGTACAAGTTTAGACTAAGCCCAAATCCATGTTCAGCCCAAATTTTACATTTTCCAAGAAATGCCCAACCCAACCGTAAAATATCTTGTTTTATTCTTCTCCAACTGTTGTCAACAAGTCAACTATTCGAGACTCAAATCGAAAAACTTGCTGGATTTTGATTTAACAAGATTTAGCCCAAATACATCACTCACTTCTCAACCCAATAATATAGCTTCGGTTTGACCCGAATCAACGGAATTCAATTCGGTTTAATTAAACCAAATGCTTTGGCCTATGGAATATTACTTAAATGATACTATAGGCCGAATAAAAAATGGACTCTATCTTCCACTAGCCATGGAAAATTTGGAAAGTGAGTTGCCAAATTTCCTGTCAGACGTACATACAAACCCCACATTAATCACAATTATGATATGTTAATCATCAAATTAGGCTCCACAATTGTTTTTTTCTTGTCTTTTATGTCCTTAAAGTCTAACACTAAAAAGTAAATTCATGCATAAACCCTCGAAAATTCCTACATATGGGCTATGTGTGAAGAAATTTTCTTGAACTTTATGACCTAATTTAAATTGAATTATTATAAATAATAATTATCATTACCATCCATTTATAGAAGACAAATTATAGTGGGATTATCACAATCATGATAATTTATATAAGTATTTATGTTTTCTTTCTAGATTGGCTGCAAATATAAGTTATATAATATGAAGCAACTTTCTCTTTGCATTATATTATATGCTAAATTGCAATAATATATTTTTTAATTAAATTATTAATATTTGAATGTTTGAGTTTTAGCCAAAGAAAAATATATATATTAGAAGAATTCGAACACGTAATTACGACATAACAATAATAGAGACGTATAAGATTTTGACATAATAATACAAATCATAGTCTCATAAACATAGTGTCCCTCACATTTATTAAACTTATTTATTATTTGTTTTTGAAAGATCACATTAGTTGTCAATTTTTGGCCTTCAAAATCTATTTACAATCATTCAATATTTATGGCTGGAGGATGGTTATTGGTCTTTTTCATGTTGGATGTAATAGTTGAGTTTAAGGTTGTCATTAATTTAGTAAATTTATGTTTAAACTAGATAATTACTTTTATTTATATTTTACATTTATAGTCCCTATACAAATTTAAGAATACTTTTCAAATCACTTATAGTATTTTAATAGTTTAAAAAGATGGAAATTATTATTTTATTTGATAATGTAATTTTTAAAATAATTTTTCAAAGCTTAAATAAGTTTTAAACTCCTTAATTTTAAGTATTTTATAAAGAAAAAATTATAAAAATATCTTTATAATTTGACATATATAATGTTTTATCTTTAAATTTTTAATATTGTTCTGTTTTATGTCGAAATTTTGTAAAGTTGTAATCTTTTCCACTCTTCTCTTGTTTTCCGTTTAATTTCGTTTGTTTTTTATTATCCTTAAGAGAGGGAAATACAATATAAAAAAATTGAATCTTTCCCATAAATTTCACAATCTAAGTTTAATAATTCTATATATGCTTTGTATATTCTTTTTAACCATTAATTGTAGTTTGATTAATCTTTTGAAATTAAAAATTATTTGTCTTATAGTTAAGATTCTTCCTGACAAAAATGCTATAAACAGACTCTAGTCCCCAATAAATTAACATCACAATGATAATAAAAATAAATAAAAAACAAAAATGGGAATTAGATAAAATAAAGAAAACTATAAGAGTAACATGGTTTTGCCTGTCTTCAAATATATGAATTGGAGTTTTTATTGGTTGAAGTAATGTAGGCCATATGCTTCAAATTACTAATTTACATTTTTTTTCAAAAATGTTTTTAGAGGTATGCCCAAATTTTAGCTTGTTGTAAACATATATTTGTTTCTCAAGTTGAGAGTTAGGTAGGTAGAGCCGTAAATGAATCAAACGGTTTACGGTCAATTTGGTGTTTGATTCAATTTAAATTTGACTTTTTAACGAACTGAATTGAAATTGAACTTTTAAGTTCGAATATTTTACGAACTGAATTAGAATCGAATACGACAGTTCACGAACTATTCAATGAATCCATATAAAACAATATCTTTTACTGTTATATATATATATATATATATATATATATATATATATATATATTTATTTATTTGAAAAAGAAAAGAATAACTCTAAGAATATTTTATGAATTGAATATTTAATTAACAAATGGAATATTTGAATCGAATTGAATATTATTTTTTTAACGTCGTTTTACTATTAAATTAACGAATTTGAATCGGATTTTTAAATCATTAACGAATCGAATAGTCGAATCAAACTCGAATATTATACTAATCTAACTCAAATATGAAATTGAAGTTATATTCGAATTCGAATCTTAACAAATCTTTAACAAATTAAATCGAACTTCTTACAATTCGGTTCGGTTCGATTCTGTTCGTTTAGGCCCTACAGATAAGTAGGTGATGCCAAATCAAGACATGAGGCATTCAACTTTTGCTTTTGCTTTCCAAATTTCTATCAAAGATATTAATTAAACAAAAAAGAAAAGCAAGAGTTCAATAATTCCTGCTCTCCTCAGTCCTCACCTCTCTTGGTCCCTTATCATATGTAGTAATATAATTCTGAGCTACTACATTTCACATGTCATTAACTGAACTTTGCTTGTTTTATTGTTTCCGTCTTCTTCTTTTTAATTTTATCTTTATGTCAGATGTCTCAGTCCTATATTCTTCCCATCATTTTTTTATATAATTTAAGAGCTGTGAAATCTTATACTAGCTATAAAAATTTCAGTAATCGACCATGTACCATATTTTCTATTGCTACTATATGTAGCTATTATATGGCTACTAGATGAAACAGGAGCCAAGTGGGGAATTAAATCTGATCAAAGAAAAGCCTTTCAGCAATGGCATCCATGAAAAGTTTATTTGGTATATATTTCTTGATTTTCATTTCCTTAAATGACCTTTTTTTTGGCTTTACTATGAGTGTTAATGAATTGCTTGCTTATGTTCATGAATTCTTTTACTGAAATATCATCTTTATCTTTTTATTTTTGTGGTTCATGAAGACTTATTTTGCTATGACATGAAGTGCATATGAACTGTTTGTAAACGTATCAAAGAGAGAAAATAGTTTGAACTGATTGGCTTGTATCATTCCTTTATGCAGGGGAAACTTCTTGGATTTGTGGAGGGAAACTTGATATGGGTTCTCCTTGCATGCAAAGAACTATTATAGACATTACAAACTTGGTATTCCTTGGATTCTTCTATATATTTTGGTTGGTGGGTTCTATCAGAAAACATTCAACCAATGGTAGCTATAGAAGAGATTGGATATCTGTGGTGGTTTCAATCTGCTCTGCTCTAATTAGCCTTTCATATTTTGGTGTTGCATTATGGAATCTAATAGCTGAGAACAAATGGCTTCATGATTTAAGTTTGTGGGTTTACATTGTTAGAGGAATAATTTGGATTTCATTTGCAGTTACCTTGCTTGCTAAGAAGACCAAATGGGTTAGAATTTTGGTTACTGTTTGGTGGGTGTCTATTTGTGTATTGGATTCAGCTGTAAATATTGAAGTTCTAGCAAAATCACATAGCATCCAGGTTCTTGACATGCTACCATGGCCAGTTGAACTTTTACTTCTGTTTTGTGCTTTTAGAAATTTCAGTCATTTTGCTTCTCGACAAGAATTGGCAGAGAAGAGCCTATCTGAACCTCTACTAGGTGAAAATGAGGGAAAGAATCAGTCAAAACTAGCTCAGGCTAGCTTTTTTAGCAAATTGACATTTTCATGGATTAATCCTTTGCTTAAGTTAGGCAACTCAAAACCATTAGATTTAGAAGATATACCTTCACTAATTCCTGAAGATGAAGCTGATAAAGCCTACAAAAAATTTTCAAATGCATGGGATTCCCTTTTAAGAGAAAAGAAAGCCAACAATACAAGAAACTTGGTTCTTAAGGCCCTGGCAAAAGTACATTTCAAAGAAAATATACTAATAGGTGTATGTGTTTTGCTTCGAGCACTTGCAGTAACAGTTCTCCCTCTCCTGTTGTACGCTTTTGTAAATTACTCTAACCTTGAGCAGCAGAATCTCTATCAAGGCCTTTCTTTAGTAGGGTGTCTAATTCTTGTGAAGTTAGTTGAGTCTTTATCTCAGAGGCATGCCTTTTTCCTTTCAAGACAATCAGGACTAAGAATGAGATCAGCTTTAATGGTGGCAGTGTATCAAAAGCAGCTCAAACTTTCAAACTTGGGAAGAAGAAGGCACTCCACAGGTGAGATTGTGAACTACATTGCAGTGGATGCTTATAGAATGGGTGAAATGCCTTGGTGGCTTCATTCTAGCTGGAGTATGGTTCTGCAACTCTTCTTGTCCATTGCAGTACTTTTCGGCGTAGTTGGTCTTGGAGCTGTTGCGGGATTAGTTCCTCTCCTGATATGTGGACTTCTTAATCTTCCATATGCAAGATTTCTACAGAACTGCCAATTTCAACTCATGGTGGCTCAAGATGAACGCCTCAGAGCTACTTCTGAGATCCTGAACAACATGAAAATCATCAAGTTACAATCTTGGGAAGACAAGTTTAAGAGTTTTATTGAATCTCGCCGTGAAAATGAATCCAAATGGTTATCTAAGGCACAACTTATGAGGCCATATGGAACTCTTTTGTATTGGATATCTCCAACAATAATTTCTTCTATTGTCTTTATCGGATGTGCACTTTTCAGGAGTGCTCCATTGAATGCTAGCACAATTTTCACAGTTCTTGCAACATTAAGGGGCATGGCAGAGCCTGTGAGAATGATACCTGAGGCTCTTTCTATTATGATCCAAGTCAAGGTCTCATCTGATAGAATGAATACTTTCCTGGTTGATGATGAACTCAAGATTGAAAGCCTAACAATAGTTCCATCTTGCAACTCAAAAGAAAGTGTTACAATTCAAGGCGGTAAATTCAGTTGGGATCCTGAGCTAAGTAAGCCAACTCTGAAAGAAGTGAACTTGGATATCAAATGGGGGCAAAAAGTGGCCGTTTGTGGGCCAGTTGGCACTGGAAAATCATCACTCTTATCTGCCTTACTTGGAGAGATACCTAAAATCTCAGGAAATGTAAGTTACACAACAGTTTCATATACTAAATCTTTTCTTCTTCTTCTTCTTCTTCTTCTTCTTCTTCTTTTGTTAGTATAATGTGTTTTCCCCAATGCTTGTGATTAGGTCAATGTGTATGGTTCTGTTGCTTATGTTTCTCAAACTTCATGGATTCAAAGTGGAACTGTTCGTGATAACATACTCTACGGAAAGCCAATGGATCAGGCTAAATATAAGAAGGCCATAAAAGCATGTGCTCTAGACAAGGACATTAATAGTTTCAATCATGGAGATCTTACAGAAATTGGCCAGAGAGGACTTAATATGAGTGGTGGACAGAAGCAAAGGATTCAGCTTGCTCGGGCTGTTTATAATGATGCTGATATCTATCTCCTTGATGATCCTTTCAGTGCAGTAGATGCTCATACTGCTGCTACTCTGTTCAATGTGAGCCAGGAACACAAAATCTCCTATGATTATTTAAAAGCATGAAATATTTGCTGAAACAGCTTACTTGAATTTATAATTGCAGGACTGCGTCATGACTGCTCTAGAAAACAAGACGGTCATACTGGTTACTCACCAAGTTGAGTTTCTCTCATCTGTGGACAGAATATTGGTAAAACAGCTTGATCGATAAATATTTTTGGAAAGAATTTTGCTTCAGTTTTTAGTAAATCTATGTTTTCCTTTTCAAATAGGTTATGGAAGGTGGGAAAATTACCCAATCAGGAAGCTACGAAGAGCTCTTGACTGCTGGAACAGCATTTGAACAACTGGTGAATGCTCATAAAGAGTCAGTAACAGCATTTGGGCAATATGATTCAACTGTAGAATCTGCAAAGGTAGATGGTGTTCATCCTGATGAAGAAATTTGTAATTCATTGTATTCTGCTAAAAGAAACAGTGAAGGGGAGATTTCTGAGAAGGGTGTGCCAGGAGTGCAACTAACAGACGAAGAAGAGAAAGAGATTGGTGATCTAGGATTGAAACCGTTCTTTGACTATGTTCGCATCTCAAAGGGAGCATTTCCTGTTTGGATGAGTATATTATCTTCAATTGGTTTTGTTACTTTTCAGGCTGCTGCTACTTATTGGCTAGCTTATGCTATCCGAATTCCTGACTTCAATACTGGGATTATGATTGGAGTTTACACTCTGATATCAACTAGCAGTGCTAGTTTTGTATTCTTTAGGTCTTTTTTCGCAGCCCATCTCGGATTAAAAGCCTCTAAAACCTTCTTCTCTAGCTTCATCAATTCGGTTTTTAAAGCTTCTATGCTCTTCTTTGATTCTACACCTGTTGGAAGAATCTTGACACGTGTAAGAATATGCCTAAATTTCTATATTTCAGATTCCAAAATGTTCAGGTTTCTTTAATGTTCATCTTGTTATATTTGGCAGGCTTCATCTGATTTAAGTATTTTGGATTTCGACATTCCGTTCTCCTTTTCCTTTTTTGTGAGCCCTCTAATAGAGCTGATAGGAACTATAGCTATTATGGCTTCAGTCACATGGCAAGTTCTCATTGTAGCCATCATTGCTTCTGTAGGTTCAAAATATGTCCAGGTAAATTCACAGTTTTCTGCATTTTGATGTCATCTAAATTACTAACAGTAGCTGGAAGCGCTTATCTTTTTTTATCTTAATCTTGCTCAAAAGGACTATTATTTAGCCTCTGCAAGGGAACTTATAAGGATCAACGGCACGACAAAAGCCCCTGTGATGAACTATGCATCTGAGACATCACTTGGTGTAACGACAATAAGAGCTTTCAAAATGGCGGAAAGGTTTTTCAGGAACTACCTAAAGCTCGTAGACAATGATGCCAAACTTTTCTTTCATTCTAATGTGGCCTTAGAGTGGATGATTATGAGGATAGAGGCATTGCAGAATGTGACTTTATTCACTGCTGCTCTTCTACTGGTTCTGCTTCCGAAAGGCGTTTTAGCTCCAGGTACGAACTTAATTACTTTGATGCATATAATTATCCAGAAGTTGAGAAAAAGTATTAATTGTCTTTTGCACTATCATGCAGGACTTGTTGGGCTTTCATTATCTTATGCATTATCTCTCACTGGGACTCAAGTTTTCATGTCTCGTTGGTATTGTAACTTATTAAACTACTTAATATCCGTAGAACGAATTCAACAGTTCATGCACATTCCCCCAGAACCTCCAGCAATTGTGGAGGATAGAAGGCCACCATCTTCTTGGCCTTTCAAGGGTAGAATAGAACTTCAAGAGTTAAAGGTAAAAGGAAACGCCATAAAATTTTCATATTTTAGGACATGTTTATGCTTTTTCTTTGCTAGCTTAACATTATTAATTTGGGTTTCAGATAAAATATCGACCAAATGCTCCACTGGTTCTTAAAGGAATAAATTGCACATTCAAGGAAGGGACAAGAGTAGGAGTTGTGGGAAGAACTGGAAGTGGAAAAACAACTCTGATAAGTGCTTTGTTTCGATTGGTAGAGCCTGCAAGTGGCCAAATTCTAATAGATGGACTTGACATTTGCTCTATTGGTCTTAAAGATTTGAGGACAAAACTCAGCATCATCCCTCAAGAACCAACACTTTTTAGAGGCAGTATTCGGTCTAACCTGGATCCTTTAGGCCTATATTGCGATCAAGAAATTTGGGAGGTAAGAAGATTGTTTCAGGAAACCCATTTCTCATCTACATAAAAAAAAAAAAAAATGCCAATTACTTGAGTTTTTATGTTTACAGGCTTTAGAAAAGTGTCAGCTTAAGACAACAATCAGCAACATTCCTAATCAGCTAGACTCATCAGGTCAGCTTGCTCCTGTAGAATTTTAAACTTTGCAGCCAAAATAAGTCCTTTCAATTTCTTTATAAAAGATTTCAGAATTCTGTATAATCTATTAGTCTCTCTAAACTTAACTCGTAGATTATAACGTTTGACACGGTGGCCATTTTTTGTGCAAAGATTAGCTCTAGATATTTGAATTTCGAATACCGGAACCGAGAGGTCAAGTAGAAAAATGCTAACTTCGATGAATTTGAATATGCAGTAAGTGATGAAGGTGAAAATTGGAGTGCTGGGCAAAGGCAACTGTTTTGTCTAGGAAGAGTGCTTCTAAAAAGGAACAAAATTTTAGTACTAGATGAAGCTACTGCTTCAATTGATTCAGCTACTGATGCAGTTTTACAAAGA
>CANUEY010417570.1:0-56140 GCA_948099555.1 Croton setiger
GCTGGAAACTCCAAAGTTGTGAGAATAGAATCTTCTTTTTCTGGTTTCTGTAATCAAAAATTTCAATGCTGGATTCAAAATCAATTTGAATTCCAGGATTGAAATTTCTTAAATTAGCTTTCTGTATTTTCTGTTTTCGAACTCTTTGTAAGAACTATTCTGGATTGAACAAGGCTGTAAGCAATTTCTGGAGTACTGATTTCTGTAAAGAAAGATTGGCATCAGTTCTGAGGTACTGTAATCAACAACTTATCTGTTTAATTTCAATTTCCTTTTTGAAAATGTGTGGAATAGTCTGGGAATCAGACTAGATGGGTTGAATGCTTTCTGTTGTTTTGATCTTAATGTTCTTCATTTCGTTTTGTTTACTGTTTTGATTTATTATGGGTATGTCGTGCTTCTTGTTTATTTCTCACTTGAACTTCGTTATTAGGTATGAAAACTTTTCTGTAAATATGATTATCAGACTGAATGTTGGATTTATGGTGGATGTTGATTTTGAGAGTTCGACTGGTTTTGAGTTCTTAGATTCCTGTTTTCCTCAAGATGCCAACTCTGTTTGATTTGGTTTATAATATCATAATGCTTAATCTGCTTTGTTAGCTATTTTTGTTTATATCTATAAGTGAGAATGGAAAAATTACTGAATCTGAGCTATTCCTTGCATAACAGAACCACCGATCATCTTGTTGCATCTTTGTTAATTGTTCCCTAACTTGACATCTGACATCAATTGGAGCATTTGTCCCCTTACTTGCATTTTTGAAAGATTGAATCATTGGTGTTAGTCGTGGATCCGGTTGTTGTTAAATCAAAGTCAAAATAAATTTGTTGGCTCTTGTTTTCAATTAATTGCCATCTGGATGAGCTTCTGATCAAATAGTCATTGATGGGTTAAGATATTGATCAAAGGTCTGTGTTCATGTTCATTGAGTGATGGTTCATGTTGAATTTTATAATACGGTTCTTGTTATGTTGGCCTTAATTTCCATCTTTAGTTTTAATTCATGCCACTGTTAGTTTCAACTTTAGTTCCCACTTGATTGTTAACAATTGTGCTTTTTGTGTGTTGTAAGAATTAGTGCCTAGATCTGTCTATTGTCATGAGGAATTGTTCATCCTTGTTTATTTCATTTCATTTTGCCATAGCCTGTTGCATACCTGTCTTTAGTATCCAGTTTGTATGCATTTCATGTAGGGTGTCCAGTCTGCTTCGTTGATGAATAGTATGCTGCCTAGATCTGTATGCTTCAATGGTTTAATATCAACTATTGTTTCTGAAACTTTAGCTGGCAGTAGGACTTATGTTGATATTTTCATATTAAGTCATCTTAAAACCATTTGTTGTTAAGCTTGACACAAAACAGGATGCTGTTAGATCTGAATGGTCAACACCTGGATCAATATACAACATTAGAAATTACAGTATGGAATATTCAAGTGCCCTGAACCATTTACAACTTTGTGTGCTTGCCATTGTCTTCAATGTTACATGTCTGCTGTTGCTGTTTTGATGAAATAAGAGTCTAAGTCAATTTTTGTATGTATGAATGATGTTCGTAACATTTAGTGGAGAGGGAATCGGCTATGATTCATTGTTGAAGGTATGATCTATATGTTGATTTCATCTCACTTGGTTCAAATTGTTTTTGGGAGAGAACTTTGCATGTTAATGGTCCTAGTTCAGGGTTGTGTTGCTTATATGCTAAGATGTCATGTATCTCATTCAAATAAGCTTCTGGTGTCACTTGTTTACCAATCCCAGATTACCCTCCCAGCTGCATAACATAAGGTAATCTTCAGCCTCTGCTTTAGTTTGTGCCTAAGCTGCCCTGAATATGATTGCTGCATACAAATGTCCTGAATATAAAGAAAATCTATTCTACCTAATGCATTGTTGTTGTTGTGGTTTGATTGTGTTTGATATTGAAGTTTCAATCGTTGTTATGATGATTTTAAATATGAAACAGCCGTCAATGTTGATTTGTTAGTGGTTCACTTTTAATTTCTCTCAATTTCCATCTGCTTCACACTTACAGTTTAGGGAATTCTTTTAGAGGAAATCAGATCAATCATTTGCTTTCTGTTTCGACCTGTTAGAATGCTTCTGTTGTTCAACATGCTCCCAATTGATCTTCTGTTCATATATGTTGAATTCAGAATGCTCAAAACATGTCATCCAAGCTTGATCATTTACTGCATGAAATATTTGCTGAACCATCAACCTGTACATTCAATTTTGTTATTAGACTGTTTCTGCTCAAGGAGGAACCTTATCCTGAACCAAGCTTGTGTACCTTTATATTTATTTCGATAAGGTGATGAAATTGTTGTCATTCTGTTTAAACTTGATGTCTTTACATATATCCTGGAATTGTTGTGAAATAAAATGAACAGAAGAGTGTGGTAGGAGAGTTGTTCTGTTTGAGTGCAGAAGTCGTTGTGTGAACCTTCATGCATAATTGGCAAATATAATGGCTGTTTTCATAATTCTTTTTGGGCATTCAGACTGTTTGTTGAATTAATTTCTGTTTAGGGTAGATTTCAAATGATATGAAATGCTTGAATCAACAATCAACTCTGGAGTCACATGAAAAGTAGTAAGAAATGTTTAAAAGATAGATTACATGTAAGAAGGCAAAAGTGCAATTATGAGATGTTTAATTGAAATTTACCTTTAGTTTGATGATGCTTTGCTGGAATTGCATGATGTACCTGCTTTGCATGCTGATTGTGCTGGAAAATGGTGTGAATGAGGATTTTAACCTTTGGGGGGTAATTTGACAATTTTCCAAAGTGTGAGGGGCAAAAACGAAATTTTCTTACTTTTGTCTATTTGATATTATTTTGCATGGTTTGGATGTTAGTTTGATTAATTAGCTTATTTTTGGTTTGAATGAAGGTTTTATATTATTTTTGGACCTAATCGTAATTTTCCATATCTTTAAGGACCAATTTGTAATTTTCCATCTTTATACTTTATTTTGTAATTTTGGGTTTAGGTTTATTTTGGGGTTAATTTTGGGTAGATTGTAATTAATAGGAAATGGTTTGTAATTAGTTTATTTAGGATTTTACTTTCCGCACTTTATTTTTCCGCAAATTTATCGCTTTCTTTGTTTGTGTTTGAATCGAACATTAAATATCACCGATAGGAGCATCGCTTAGTGTTTTCTAAAAAATCATCGACTTGACTTAAATTTTAAAATCAATTTTGGTTAGCGAGGCCGGTTTCTAAAACCGGGCGTTAGTCGAAATTTAATTTCGCTAACGTACCCAACCCTCTTACCCAGTTTTTGGTTCAAACCATTGCCTTATCCAAATTTTCAAACGGAGTCAATTGAAAACAGAGTCATTTTCTTAATTTAATTTTGGTTTTCAAAACCGGTTTCCCGACGGGTGGAGACTCTAATTTTTAAGACCGACTTGTTCGGCAAAATCATCCAAAAAATTGTTTTATCACTTGCTTTTTCAAAACAAAAAAAATCCTAAGTTTTTTTTTTCGGTTTAATTTAAATCGGAAAAGTCGTCGCTCGTCATCACATACCAAATTAAGACTTCCTTAAAGATTAATGAGAATTCCAAATATGTCTTTAAATCCATTGTCCCACTACTGTAACACCTTGAAAAATGGAAATGAAAATTTTGGGTCATTTTGACCCATTTCAAACTCAACTTTTTGACCACCGATTATGGCAAATACCTATATCAATTGAAAAATATCATTGAAATGAGTTGAACGGTGATTTTAGATTTGAAAACTAATAGCCGAAGCTAAAGCAATGGGAAAATAAGAAATGCAATAGTTCAAGGGCCAATAGGTCACATTGAAACAATAAGGTTCTACTAGTAAATTTCTGCAAACAATAAGACATAATTATGTATTTGAAATATAAACTCACTATTAACTCATTTCAATGATATCTTTCAATTAGTATAAGTAGTTTTCATAATTGATGGTTTAAGTTTGAAATGAGTCAGGTAAATAGATCAAAATGGTCCAAAACTTTACTTCCATGTTTCCAATGTGTTACGTTGATAATACGATAAATTTGAAGTCATATTTGAAATCTTCATTGTAAGAGCTTTAATTTGATATGCTAAATTGCATCTTCTGTCGTTGAAATTGAAAGTTAATTTTTGGGGTTGAAAAATTATCCAATTGGATCTTCTGTCATTCTTGGAACTTGAAGAAAAAGAAAGGTGACGAACCATTTTAATAATTTTTCAACATAGTAGTATTGGAGTTCAATTTTAAATAGTTCAGAGACATCAAAGATATACTGAAATGATAGAATTGCAATAAAAAATCATACAAATGATTGATGCGCACTAATCGTGCTTGTTGATTGCAACAATAATAATCTATCAAGATAAAGGTTAAGTTGAGATAAATCATAAAGTAATTAAGCCAACTAATCGTGTTTATTGACTGCAATAATATATTATTAAGACTTGAAAAAAGTTCTAACATTGCAGAGTGTTTGAAATTGCTTAAAATTTTCTCCATTAAATTTTAAAAAGCACTTATCAATAAATAATTATTGGCTGCTTAAATAAAAACAGCTTATAAAAAAACAAAACGAATATGTCCCTAATTAGATTTTAATTTTTTCTTTTTTAAAAAAAAGCTTTTGAGCAATTCCAAAAATATTAGTACAAACATAATGTGACCTTTGAGGTTTGAATGGTCAGCAACAGCAAGGATTGTGGATTTGTACAAGTTTTAGGCGGCTTTAATTCAATTCAAATTACAAGTTTGACTTTAATTTGAATGGAATTGAAGGTAAACCGAAAGTATTCAACCCTAGTTAAACAATATTTTGTTATATCAGCTTATGCTTAGTGGCCATTTATGTAACTATAAAAATAAAAATCCAAAGTATTCTCTACGTTCAAAATATACGAGTTGCAGTTTATTATCATATGGATTAAGAATTATTTTACTAATTGGTTTAAAACTTTTCAACACAGAAGAACATATATATGTAAATCTTGGTTTAGCTATTATCATCCCTCGGTATTACTATTAATATAAGTTTTTTTCTTTTTCCTAATGAAGAATAAAGAAATGTACACACGGAATTATGGATTGAATTCATTTATATGGAAAGCCTAAGTTTAACTTAATCTTTTACTTCTATATGCTAATTCAAACACGCATCAACCACTCACATTTATAGAAGGAGAAGAAGAAGAAATGTGTACCTTACAAAAGCGAGGGTACATTTACATCCTTACCCTTACCGGACCAGGCGAGCACAGACTAAACCCCACATTGCTCGACTCTATCCAACCTGCTCCCCGGCAGCTACATTCGGAGCAAGCTTCTCCTTGTTCCGTTCTAATCACCACTGCAGAAGGCAAATGGCTTGGATCTTCTAACTTGTGCTCGATCCTCTCCATCTGCAGCCATTGTTGAATCCCGGATTCAGCTCATGTTATCCAAATTACGATCTATAATATCTGATTTGATCTCTCTTCCAATGCCGAAAATCGAGGCCGTTGCCGGACACGCGGTGGGGCAAGGTTTCTTTTGGCTTTGAGCCATGATTATGTGTTGATGAGAAAGGACAGAGGCTTCCTTAACGTAACTGCTGTGGACGTTGGACTTGTAGTTTCTGTTTTGTCCATGGCACTTGTGAACTCCAAAATTGGAGATCCCAAAATGAGTAGGGAAGTGGAATTGACGGCGGCGAAGTTGACAGCGGATAGGCGGTGGAGAGACGGATCATCACTCGGCACACGATAGCTCGTAGGTTAGGGGAGGAATTGGTAAAGAGGAAATAGGAGGGACATGTGTATGCAAAGAATTGAATGCCTCATTTAATTTGTAATTTTTTTTTTCTCCAAATATAACAAATAGATTTTGAAATGTATTACCACAAAAATTTTATGGAATTCATATTTGTTCTAGGTATGATTATTAAAATGTCACAAATATAGTTTATTTATTAAAAAAAGTATAAAAGAATCAAAATTAGTAAAATAATATATTTATAAACAAATTTTAAAGTTGTCCCTACCTAAAAAAAATAAATTAATTTTTATAAAAAAAAAAAAAACCTTACAAGATGTTCTCGGTCCACAGTATCCCGTCACCACCACCAACACTTTGAACCGTTGGCGCCGCTGTATGCGGCCACCACCACCAACACGCACCCCATTGGCAGAAAATTTACTTCAGATCGAGTCCAGCGCAGTCAATATTGTCATTTTCAAGTTCCAATAGTCGCCGCATGCGCCGGTTAAAGGCTGGTCAACGGTAAAGCTTCAGAAAAAGAAGAATTTTTAATCGCCTTTTTTGTCATTCTTCGAAGATCTTATGGCCTCGATTCTGATGTCATATGACTCGTTTCGTCCATCTTTTTCAGATTTAGTATGGCTCGGTTGGTTTTGTAGTCATTTTCTAGTAAAAATTTTCCGGTCAGATGGCGACAAAGTTTCATAAGATAAGAAAAGATGAATATAACAAATTGCTAAATTCCAATATGTTTCAATAAGAATTACAAGAGTCACTTATGAGTGAGGAGTTAAGTAATTAATTTTTTTTTTTTTAAAACGAGTCACTTAAGTTTTAACAATTTACTAAACATTTGCATTAGTAGAAGAAAACAATTTAGTGTTGGACTACGTATAAAAAAACAATTTATTCGTATGTTTTATAGACATACTTTGTTTTATACTATTGTTTTCTTATGAGTTTTTTCTTATTATTCACACTCTCCAATTGTCATCTTCTCGTCACAAAACAGTCTGAAAACGAAATGCAGCTATAATTATTTATACTAAACAGTTTCTCTACTAATTATTGTGTCCTATCATTTGCTTTTAAACTGTTTCTATTATATTATGTTGACTATTAACATTTAAAAAACTGTTTCTAAGCTAGCTAGTGTAGCACCAACAATCTGAAACATATTCCACATATGATTTCAAGAAGATCCTCTCAGTCATATTTCTGCAACCATGTTCCCTTTTTTCTCCTCTCATTGTTGGTCTTTGATTTGCCTGATTTGAGTTGTTCATTAATCTCTAAGCCATATGGAAATGAGACGGATCGACTAGCTTTGTTGGAGTTCAAGGCCAAAATAACTGAAGACCTCTTTGAAGTGATGAACTCATGGAATGCTACCACTCACTTCTGCAACTGGTATGGTATAACCTGTGGTCATCGCCGCCAGCGCGTCACAGGGCTGTACTTGAGTTCCTTGAAGCTTGCAGGTTCCTTGTCACCTCACATAGGTAACTTGAGCTTCCTCAGAGGTCTCAGTCTCGCAAATAACAGCCTCACCGGAGAAATCCCATCCGAAATTGGCCACTTGCACAAGCTAAAAATCTTACAACTTCAAAACAACTCAATTAGTGGAAAAATAACTTCCAATATATCCAGTTGCTATGATCTTACCTATCTGGATGTTGGCCGAAATAAGCTGGTAGGAGAAATTCCTACAAAGCTTGGAACTTTGGTGAAGTTTGAGAATTTGTTTTTAAATGAAAACAGTTTAACAGGAAACATTCCCTCTTGTTTGGGGAACTTGTCATCTCTTAAGCAGCTTTGGCTTTATGGAAATAATTTGGATGGCACCATCCCTAATGTCTTAGGCCAATTGGCAGATCTTACTTATTTTAACGTTGGTGCAAATAATATTTCGGGAGTGATTCCACCCTCACTTTTCAACCTGTCTCTGATTAGAGTCTTAGATGTGTCAGACAACAAAGTTCAAGGGAGTCTCCCTTCTAACATTGGCTTTACTTTACCAAATATTCAATGGCTGCGCCTTTCAAATAATCAGTTCTTTGGCTCTATTCCAGTTTCAATATCCAATGCATCCAAATTGCTTGTACTTGAAATTCCTGTAAACAAATTTACAGGAGCAATGCCTTCTTTGGAAAACCTGCCTATGCTTGAACTCCTTAGCATCACTCAGAATTATATAGGAAAGGATCTTACCTTTTTGTGCTCTTTGATAAATGCTACCAGTTTGGGAATCTTGGCTTTAAATGTCAATAACTTTGGAGGAGCAATCCCCGAATGCATCGGCAACTTGTCCACGACTCTTAATTTGTTGATGCTAGATAACAACATGTTGTCAGGAAGCATCCCTGCAAGTATAGGCAAACTTGTTAACCTGGAGAGACTCGCGTTATGGAACAATCATTTATCAGGTAATATCCACCCTTCTATCGGGATGCTGCAAAAGCTAGTATCGGTGAATCTAGCAATGAATGAATTCTCTGGAGAAATTCCTTATTCTCTAGGGAATCTGACACAGTTAATTGAAATGTATATGGATAGAAACAATCTTCAGAGAAACATTCCTATAAGTTTGGCGAATTGCCGAAAGTTGTTGGCACTTAACCTTTTCAGTAACAACCTTAGTGGAGCTATACCACCACAAGTTATCGGACTTCCATCCTTGTCAATCTCGCTTGACTTGTCCGAAAATAATTTTAGTGGTGCTCTTCCTAGTGAAGTTGGGAATTTGAAAAACCTTGATCAGTTGCTAATTAATGATAACATGCTCTATGGTCAAATACCAGACAGCCTGGGCAGTTGTTTAAGTTTGGAAGTACTGTACTTGCAGAACAATCACTTCCAAGGCTCCATTCCTTCCTCTTTGATTTCACTAAGAGGACTTCAATTCATTGATTTTTCACACAATAACTTAACAGGCAAAATTCCAGAATTTTTCGCCAGTTTTATTTTGTTGCAGAAGTTGAACTTATCTTTTAATGATTTTGAAGGAATGATGCCAACAAAAGGAGTGTTCAAAAATGCAACTGTTGTTTCAGTCATGAGAAATAAGAGGCTTTGTGGTGGAATTCCTGAGTTTAATTTGCCTATGTGTAACTTCAACAAGCCAGAGAACAGGAGACTGACTGTTAAACTAAAGGCCATTCTGGCTACTATTGTCGGTCTATTAGGAGTGGCTTCAATGCTATCTATAGTCTTACTTTTCAAGATGAAAAGGAAACATCAAGCAATTTCTCCAGCCTTTTTAGAAAGCTCAGTTTTAAGATTGTCTTATCAAGATCTCCATAATGCCACAAATGGCTTCTCCTCTAACAACTTAACTGGTGTAGGCAGTTTCGGATCTGTATATAAAGGAGTTCTGGAAAAAGATAGCTTCCTTATTGCAGTTAAGGTACTTAACTTGCAAAACCATAGAGCAAGTAGGAGCTTTGAGGCTGAATGTGAGGCCTTGAAAAATATCAGACATCGGAATCTAGTAAAGTTGCTTACTGCATGTTCAAGTATTGATCATCAAGGCAATGAATTCAAGGCTTTGGTTTATGAGTTCATGGTAAATGGAAACCTAGAAGAGTGGCTGCATCCACTTGCTGCGACTAAAAGCAATCAAGAGACTCCCAAGAATTTAAATCTTCTTCAAAGGTTAAATATTTCAATTGATGTTGCTTCTGCACTCGAATATCTCCATTACCATTGCGGAACTCCAATAGTTCACTGTGATATCAAGCCTAGCAATATTCTTCTTGATGAGGAGCTTACTGGCCATATTGTTGATTTTGGTCTAGCTAAATTCCTTTCACCAGGGATGGATGACCAAACTAGCGACCAATCAAGTTCTATTGGATTAAGAGGAACTATTGGATACACTCCTCCAGGTAAATAAATCATTTGTTACAGTAAAATCCAAGCATGACGGTGTTACATTATTTGTGTTTACTTAATGATTTAATGTTTATTGTCCCATTATAGATTTACATTTTCCTTGTTTATATTTTATATATATAGAAAAAACATTGCATATGTCAATTGCAGAATATGGGCTAGGAAGCGAGGTATCAACATATGGTGATATGTATAGCTATGGAGTCCTCTTGCTTGAAATGTTTACGGGGAAGAGGCCAACCGATGAAATGTTTAAGGAGAGTTTGAGCATTCACAGGTTTGCTGAATTAGCTTTACCAGATAAAGTGGCCGAGATTGTAGATCCAATTCTCCTCCAAAAAAGAAGGGAAACAGAGATAAGTATTATCGAGAGCTTGAGTTTAATAATTGAAATAGGAGTAGCTTGTTCAGTAGATGTGCCCACAGAGCGAATGAACATTAGTGATGTTATCATGAAGCTTTGTACTATAAGAGACAAGTATCTGTGAACTTGGAGAATTGAAATGGGGAGAGATGTACAAGTAAATATGTTGTATTCTGATAACAAATCGGTAAAAGAACAGGTTCATAGAGTTCTGTTTATTTCTTCAAATTATGTCTCTGGTTCAAAGAAACTGTACTTAGCTCAAACTCCAAACAACTATTTGTTTGAACCAAATAATAAGAATGAAGTGGGACTATAACAAAAACTGGTATATATATATAGTCCCCAGTTTTAAAATATAGAATGTGCATTTTCAGGTAAAGATGTTATATTTTGAAGATATTACATTGAAGAATGCATATATTTTTAAGCTATTATATAAATAAAAATTAAACAGTTATTTTAAAAAAATTAAATAATATTTTTTGTGACAATTAAATAATTTATAATTGAACAATAATAAAATAATGTGGGAAAAAATCTCACCCTCATATCAGATTTTAAAGCACTTGTAAAGGATCATAGTATTATTGTATTTGATATTTTTAAACCAAATTAATGAATAAACTAATACAATATTTCAATTTCTGTTTTAATTTCACCAATTCACATAAAAAAAATTGTGAGAAACATATTAGTTAGATACTTAGACGTACATAAATTTTTTTAACTAATAAAGAGGAAGTGTTATCTTTTCTATGACTCTAATTGACATATTTTAGTGTGGTTTTTTTTTTTTCTCTCTCCTCAGAACAAGAAAATTAATAATCTTCTTTTAGGTCTGAGTTTTTATATCCAGTCTAAATGCAATTAAAGTTTTTTTCCCCTTCAAATGGATAAAACGATAAGCTTAACTGATAAAACAAAACTTAATTATAATTTAATCTCTTTATTTTGACAAATTGGATAAATTAGTCTTTTAATTTTCTCAAATAATATATAAAAATATTGATCCCTTAAGAAATAATAAGAGTATTTTAGGTATTATACAAATATTTAGAAATGAGTAACAAAAGAGTCGAATATTGCAAATTAAAGGGGCAAAACAGATGAACATTTAGAAATGAGTAATAAAAGAGTCGAGACAACAAAAATGTAATGGAAATATTTTAGGTATTATGAAAATATATTTAACATAATTGAATCATAAAACAATTGAATATTTGCAAACTAGAGTGACAAATATTTTTTTATATTAAATTTTGTGTACTTCCATTCCTAAATAACCTAGTCTCAAAAATATTTTCAATAACTTTATATAAATTTTTGTTTTAATTTTTTTTAAAAAAAAACTTATATAAATCTTAGGTTTATGCTAAAAAAATCTTAGGGTTAATTAATATTTATTCTAGAGAATAAAAACATGCAAACAACTATTCTATACATACGTATATAATTACATACAAGTAGAAAGACAAGAGTGACTTGTATTTGTCATCAACCCACCACCTAATCCACCAACAATATTTGAAGGGGAAAAATCAATATAGTACTACTTATGATTGAGAAATTGATGGCATTTAACTTTTATGTACTAGTGTCTGTCCACCGCCAATTTTATCACTTTGCCTTCAAACAGCAGAGAAAGAGAAGAGATGTGTACCTTAGAAAAGCGAGGGAATATCTATATCCTCACCCTCACCGGCCCTGGTGAGCACAGATTAAACCCTCCACTGCTCGACTCTATCCAATCATCTCTCCGCCGACTAAAATCGCAACCAGCCTCTCCTTCTTCCGTTCTCATCACCACTGCCGAAGGTAAATTCTTCTCCAATGGCTACGATCTCGGTTGGGCTCGATCTGCTCCGTCAGCTGCCATCACTCAGTCCCGATTCCAGCTCATGTCATTCAAACTCCGGTCTATAATCTCTGACTTGATCTCTCTTCCGATGCCTACGATTGCTGCCGTTACCGGTCACGCGTCGGCGGGAGGATTTATGTTCGCTTTAAGTCATGATTATGTATTGATGAGAAAGGATAGAGGTTTCCTTTATATGAGTGAGTTAGATATTGGACTTGTAATTCCTACTTGGTTCATGGCACTCATAAATATCAAAATCGGAGATGCCAGTGTGAGAAGAGAGGTGGTGTTGACGGCGGCGAAGTTGACAGCGCAGATGGCTGTGGAGAGACGGATCATCCACTCGGCGCACGGTAACTCCGAGGCTACAGTTGCGGGTGCGGTCAGGTTGGGAGAGGAACTGGTGAAGAGGAAATGGAATGGACACGTGTATGCAAAGAATAGGCTGATTGTTTTTGGTGAGGTGTTGAATAAGCTTCGGTTCGATGAAACAGTTGAGGAGGAGAAGGAAGATGGGAGTACTAAATCAAAACTGTAATCTATTATTAAATAAATTATAAACTTTTTTATTCTTGTTTTAACCGGTTTACATAATGTTGTCTTGTTTTCATGGTTATTGACTTCTTGATTCATAGGAATCATGAGAGAAAAACTTATTATTTCAATATCTTGATTCATCCTTCTACTTAGTTTTTTTTTTTTTTAAAAAAAAAAAAACCTAAAACACAAATTCACTGTGCAGTTTATGAGGGCCTAAAATGTAATTTTTTAGACCCATTTGAATCTTCTCTTTAAAATCAAGAACCAAAATTAAATTTTTATTGTCTTCCTCAATTCAACCTCCGATGCTCAGTTACTTGGTGCTCCCCACCTCCATAACCACCGCCGCTGCCGCTGTAAATCTCCTAATAACCGATAAACAATACTTGCTGCAAATCTCCTATGAAACAATAAACAAAAACAAATCAATCGATTCATACCCATTAAAAATCTGAAAACTACTACCATCACCACACCCTTTTAATAGGAAAGCAGATCAGCAACAAGAACTTTCTTTGTAAATTATCTATCTCGTTCCTTTGTAAAAAAATCTCCTAATAAAAATATTATGAATCTTTAACCATCATCATTGTTGCTAATTGCCACATCACCATCATCAACAATGCTTGCTACAAATTTCCCATGTAAATAAAACAAAAACAAATTAATCATTTCGTACTCATTAAAGATCTGAAAAAATATCACAAAATTAGGATTTTAGTTATTGATTTTGAAGAAAATAAGAGGTTTTGAAGATGATTTTTTATTTTTGATTTAGAAATTTTATAGTTTTAATTAATGTAAGAATAATAAACATTCAGAGGTGGGATAGGAGAAGGACTTGGACGGGAACAAAATGGGATGAGGGAGGAGGTGAGAAAATTTTATTTTGGTCCTTGATATCAAAGGACAAATTCAAATGGGTCTGAAAAATTACATTTTGGGCCTTAAATGACGACCTGTGTAATACATGTACTATTTTGGGAGAGGCCAAGTAAAGCACAAGAGTCAGTTAATCGAAATTGGAAAAATACTAACCGAAACCGAACCAAAAATTAATCGGTTAACCGATAATTAAAATCAAAATTTTTGATTAACAAAAAAAACTAAACTGAAGAGGGAGAAAGCACTAAATTACATAATAAACATTCGGTTTTTCGATTAACCGAACTAATTGAAATTATTAAGAATGATTTTTTTATTTTTGATTTAGAAATTTTAGAGTGTTAATTAATGTAAGAATAATAAATATTCAGAGGTGGGATAGGAAGAATTTGGACGGAAACAAAATGGGATTTGAGAGGAGGTGAGAAAATTTTATTTTGGTACAAATTCAAATGGGTCTGAAAAATTACATTTTCGGCCTTAAATGACTCGTGTAGTATATGTACAATTTTGGGAGAGGCCAAGTAAGGCAAAGCATTCGGTTAACTGAAACCAAACCAAAATTTTGGTTTTCGGTTAACCGAAATTGGAAAAATTCTAACCGAAACCGAACCGAAAATTAATCGGTTAATCGATAACTGAAACTGAAATTTTCGGTTAACCAAACTAAAAACGAAAGGAAAGAAAGAGAGAGAAAACCAAACCGAACTAACCAAAAAACTAAAGGAAAAGAGGGAGAAAACACTAAACAACATAGTTTTGTAGGTTTAGTTCGATTTTTCGGTTAACCGAACTAATTGAAATTATTCAAGAATGTTAACCGAAAATTTCGGTTAACCGAATCGAAAACCAAAAATGGTAATAAATTTAATTAACCAAACTGAAATTTTTTCAATTTTTTTATTCGATTTAGAAATCGAATTGTGCTCTCCCCTAAAGCCAAATGTTAAATTGCTGAAAGAATTGATATTTAGAGTGTATTTGTGCGCACACAAAATTCGAGATCCGTTCGGAAAAACTTGTAAAGTTCAAGATGTGTATGGGTAGTCAAAAAATTTTAATTTGATTACTTTTAGTTTCATTTTGAAATCCAATTATTGAAGTGTTCAGTTTAGGTCAAGTAGGCGTTGGCTTCAACTATTTCATGCCATTTATTATAGTATTAATTAATTACTCGTAGCTAAAAGAAGTTACAACTCTATTTTCATATGATACTAAGTACCATAAAACTTCCTCTTTAATTGCAAAATAAAAAGTGATACGATAGCTACGTTTTAAACTTCCCCATACTTACAATTACTACTACACTGTCTCAGTGTTTGAATCCTGTTAGTTATTGTTAAAAAAACGTATTAGAAAATTCAGTTTTTTTTTTTTAAATTATTATTTAGTCCTCAAACTTCTCAAATTTGACCTTCACATTCTTCTCCCCTCCACTTTCAAAAGTAGTAGTAGTAAAATGCCAAAACACAATTTAGCGGTTGCCAGCTAATTATGCAACCTCCCATAAATCTACGCATATACTTACAGCTAAGCTTATACTAATATTCCCCAAAAAACCCAATTTTAACAAATTAATTCCATCTTAATCTTAATCTAATTCTAAATTTCTAGTAATCTCTTCTTCTTGCCCCGAAAGCTAATAAATAATAAAAGATTAAAGAACGTCGCTCTCCATCTCTTTTTTTTTTTCTCTTGTTTCTCGCTTTTTCACTTCCTGTTTCACATAGAACAGTTACAGTTTCGATTTTTCGTTCAAATGCCGAGTCTTCTTCTTCTTCTTTTCTTCTTTCTTTACAGACTGACTTCGACCAGTGCCTCTTTCAAGCCCTAAACTGACGAAGCAGAATAAATCTCAGAAGTTGCATATAGAATTTTTTTTTTTTTTTTTTTTTTGCATCAGTAATCTTTAACAGGTTTCGCTTTCCATGTCTTCTACTTTTAGTCCGTCTCGGAACAGCCTTGGGAGTGCCAGGCTACAGCTGTTCCAGCTTGGCGGTGTTGGTAGTGCGTCTAGGTTGAGATCTTCTTCGCTCAAAAAGCCGCCTGAGCCTCTTCGCCGTGCCATCGCCGATTGTCTCTCCTCTGCTGCTGCCGCCGTCGCTACCTCGCACCATGGCAATCCTTCTGCCGCTATCACTGAAGCTTCTAGAACTCTTCGCGTAAGTAATTGCGTTGCCTCCTCTTTTTTTATTCTGCCGGATCGATTGGATCCTTGAGTTGATAGGATTTGAATTTGGTTTATATAGCTTGGATTGGTTTTAATTTGACGGTTTAATCCGGTGTTAGAGTTGTAAATTTTGGGTTTTTGGTGTGTCGGAAGGTTGATAAACGGAGGAAAATTGAAGAATTACTTGCATTTTAGGCTTCGTAAAAATGGAGCTTCTTTGGTTCCACGAGCCCCAGTCTGAAGAAAAAAGGTTGAATTGAATTTGATTCAGTTTCTCTTATTTGTGCATTTTCTCGGCAGGAAAAACAGCTTTAGGGCCGTAAAAATTAATAATCTCTAGTGGAAGTTTTGCTGCCATGTAGTGAAAATTGATTTTTAGGACATTGAAATAGTTTTCGGACTCAATTATTAGTTATAACTTCATGGAGTTAGTAGTTGATTCAACTTTCCAATTTGGATAATTTTGTATTATTAGTTTTTCATTGTTTATATTATATTAATATTTTTTTCTTCTATCCATTTTCAAACAAAAAATTGTTTGCTCCTATTATTATTGTTTGCTTCTATTCTATAAATGGTGCTTGTTTCTTATATAGAAAGTTAGGATACATTAAATTCTGCCACTGGTGGTAGGCAACTTCAGGTGCCTGATTTGATTCTTTTGTATTTTTGAAAATAAGCCATCACATATTGGTAATTTAAACCATTTGGCATTGCCTGGATGAGGGTGCAGCACTATTCATCCTGTTCTTTTCATTCCCTTTCTTATTACTTGGTGAAAGTAAGAATAGTTAAAATTCTAGATGGAAAAAGGTAGATGAGAGGGAATCTTTGGATATGGTTAATTTAATCATTGATGAAGTATTCATTTCATTTTTCTGTTGTTTTTGTAGTATAGCAGAAAATGTACTTTACTTTTATTTCTTAGAGACCTTTATTTAACTTGTTATTGTGGTGCATTGACATCAGATTATCTGCAAAGCATAGCTGACACCTAAGCAAGTCCTGTCCAAATTCCTTTGTGATTACCTCCATGAGTGATGTGTTTGCTGCTTGGCCCTAGTCCATAGCTTAGCTTGAGTGTTATTATAGTGAGTGGATTTACATCGGTTGCCCTTGGGTCCAAATCATGCTGTTCATTATTTGAAAGAAAGCTATATGTACTAAATTAATGTGCATGCGAAATCAGTTTTTGATCTTACAAATTCAATTCATAAATGACAGGACTATTTGGCTTCACCTGCAACAACCGACTTGGCTTATATTGTAATTTTAGAACATACAATTGCCGAAAGGGAGCGCAGGTAAATGTAATATTCATTATATGGTTTTGTACGGTGGACTTGTTGTGGCTTGTGAAATAATCTGTTATGCTTTTATCTTTTATGTCTATATAGTTTGTTCTTTTAGGAAGCTATTTTCTTTTCTAATCTTTTTAAGACAGTGAGATGGTTTTTAGTTATTTTCTAATCTTTTTAAGACAGTGAGATGGTTTTAGTGTCTTGGCATGCTAGGTTTCACAGTCACACAAGCCTTATGATATGATCAATGCATGATAAGGTTCAGCATGGTGGAGCTGTATATTGTGACAGCTTTTATTAGGGGGCTTAAGACAGGGGTTGTTGGAGAACACCTGAATTTTAACCATTATTGCTATTGTTTTGGTATAAAGTATGAGTGGAAATCCTAACTTGAATTAGAATGGAATGAGTGATGGGAATATAATTTGGGAAAAATCCATAACCTCACTGTCTTAACGTTTTGGGTTGACAGATTTTTATATATTTTTAATAATATTAGCATGATTAATACAACTATTATTTAATTGATGATTTCTGGATGGCGGCAAATGCTGAACAGTTGCCTTGATGAATGGAACATCAACTTAGATAGGACTTAAATGTCTATGTCATATTTTTTTTTTCTTAAATTCTATACGTAATTGAATAAATTTAGGTCGCATGATCTAATTTGACATAATTATTGGTTTTGAAATGAAAACATTACTTTTCCATCTAATAGCTGTAATTGTAGATTTTGAATGTAAAATTTTCTATAGTAAATGATTTATAATTCACGTTAGTGTATGAACAAGATATTATATACTACTCAATGTTTCACTTGTTAAATTCTGACAAAGTATTATGTGCTATAATAGAGTAACAGAGTAACAGTTTATGAAAATAAAATTTCTGAAGGAACAGTGAGACCCTCAACTCATTTTTGCTAGTCAAATATGAACTAAGTTTGGATTCAATAAAAATAATCTCTAGTTCTTTTTTTTTTGTCTTTCTTTTCACGAATATCCCTATGCACCATAATCGTAGATCACCCCCCCCCCTCTCTTTCTCTCTGTTATGAATAGTTTGTGCTTTCTTTCTTTTTGAAGCATATTTTGTAGAATAATGGTTGTTATTTTGTTAAGTTTTTTTCTGCTTATATGGCTTTAATATGTACCAGCCCAGCTGTTGTTGCTAGATGTGTTGGACTTTTGAAGCGATTCCTGCTAAGGTATTGTACAGACTTCCTTCTGTTGTGATGGTTTTAAAATAGATGATTATTTAACTTGCAATGATATCATGGAACTTGGATGTATAATCATAATTAATTGTTTAGCGGTAGTTATTTCATTGGAGTTTTGAGCTTATGCCGTTTGATGGTACATGTTTCTGAGCATCAGAATTTTTATAAAGTCATGAGTTTATAATTTAAATGTGATCATAATTTTTCCCTTTAATCTTTTAGTTATAGTTGTTGTAATTTTGTTGTTTTGTTAGATTTATTATGAAAACTGAATGCACATGCACGTCAGAGGGGAGAGAGTGCATTCCATAAATCTCGATTGTATTGATATCGTTTGTTGCAGAGTTGCTTCTACTAAAGAGTAATCCTCTAGCTCATAGATACGTTTTGATATTAACCCTTGCTTATTACATCAGTGTCCCCAACTAGTCAGACATTTCAAATGATCCATAGTGAAACAGTTACTGCTTTTCCCTGTGGCCTTAGAAAGGTTAAATTGAGGCCTAATTGCATTCAACTGGGATTCTGCTTTTCATACTTGTAAATGTTCAGCAATAGAGTTTTTAATATGTTTCTTATAGAGATCATCGTACTCAAATTTTAGATTTGCTGGTTTGTTAGCAAATTCATGTTTCATTTTATATCTATGGATAATGTAAAGGATTTGATTGGCTAAAAATTTTAGTTAGCTTTTAGTGCTCAGAACACTAAACTCTATTCTTTGCGGTGTTTCGATAACGTAGCTTCTTAGGTGCTTTAGAGATTTAAATAGAATTTTATGAAATGTTAACTCCCCTTACCTTTTAGTTTTTAGCTTTTAGTTTTTTTGTAAACAATTACTCAAATGCTAAATGATATTCAAATAGTTAATTTTGAATACCAAAATGGTGAACTTTAGAGATTTAAATAGCATTTTGTAAAATGTTAACCCCCTTCTGAGGTTCTTGTGATACCTTTTTTTTTTTAAAAAAAAAAAATTCGGTCCTCAATGGACCAGCTGTGGCTTCTTTATGTATTGACCACAGCAGGCAGCTGATGTCTTTCCACACAATCTGCTAGATTTTTATCAGAAGTTTTTTATGAGCATTACTCTTTTGCCACAGATATAAACCCAGTGAGGAGACATTACTTCAGATAGATCGTTTTTGTGTGTCCACAATTGCTGAATGCAATACTAGCCTGAATCGTCGCTTGTCACCATGGTCACGATCTCTGAGTCAACAGACAGTCACAACTACATCTTCTCCAAATTCTTCACCTTCTTTGCCAGTATCCAGTTTTGCTTCTGGGGCACTTGTAAAGTCATTAAACTATGTGCGTTCTCTAGTGGCTAAACATGTTCCAAAGCGATTGTTCCAACCAGCAGCTTTTGCTGGAGCTCCCTCCGCATCAAGACAGTCTCTTCCATCATTGTCATCTCTATTGAGTAGATCCTTTAATTCCCAATTAAGCCCTGCAAGCAATGGAGAATCTTCAGAGAAAGATACTGCCATCTTACCTGTTTCAAACTTATCAAATATGGAAAAAGTTGATACAAGAGAGGACCTGGATTACATTGCATTTGATGTTTTAAAATGGCGTTGGATTGGGGAACATCCTTTGGCTTTTCTCTCAACTGAAAAGTAATTTTCTTTGCTTTTCTTTACCTTTTTTTTTGGAATATAGTTATCGCATGAGATTCTAAAAGAATTCAACTGATTTCATGAACTGTTCTATAATGCAGCGGTCGTTCTGTGGATATTCATGATATGAGTACTCATAATTTCCTAGAATTAGGTGCTGCTGCCCTACTTGTGGGAGATGTGGAATCCAAAATGATGGGTCAGCCTTGGAAATATTTTGGAACTGCTGATATGCCATATCTTGATCAATTGTTGCAGCCCTCATCATTTACAACAATTACTAATTCAGCCTCTGCTCGTCCCCATCTGAGAGCTGTAACAGCATCTAAACGCAGTAAAGCGGGACCTCGCCAAATTTGGCACGTTCTTCTGCCTGAAATTTTCTTTGGCATGCTTGGAGGATTTCATTCCATTTAAGATTACTTTTCCCTTTGTGCATTAATTCATTTCAAACCTAAACAGATAAATGGTGTCTCATTTTGTGCTAAGACAACCCTTTTTTCATTTTATGGTCTTCATGTGATAGTCTGCATCAAAGTTAAATTCTTGGTTCTTCTATCAATCTTTATATATATATATATGTTCTTTCAATCTTTTTCTCTTGTACATTTATCATATGCTGGAGGAGATAGATTATTCTAAGAAAAATGCCTGATCTGTAGTGAAAACTGTAGACTTGATAGAACACTGTTAAACAAAGAACTGAATATGTTACGAAATGGTAAAGGAAATTTCATCTGTCCATACAACACCGGAGATATATAATTTAACTATTAAACAAAATTTTGAAGCTAAATCCAAAATTTCAAACTTGTTTATTTTGCAACATCTTCATGGGTCATTCGACAATGCATTTTCTTCAATTTAGTCTGGCAGCAAGTGTGGTTATTGTGTAATTGAAGCTTTCTCTGAAGGCTTATGATAATTCAAAGGTTCCATGCATTTCAATTTTAGTGTAACCCTAAAGTTTGGAGATATGAAAAGTATCTCAACTACATCTATTTCTGTTTGGCAGGGAGGATTCTCCTGCAAGTACATTCCGCACGCGTGCCCGTCCGCTTTTCCAGTATCGTCACTACAGGTACTGAAGGGAAATCCTTCATTTATGGTCCTCTAATCATCTTTTTATCTAGATGGATCTTGCGGTTACTATTTATGTTTTTCTTTTTCTTTTTGTTTTTTGGGGGAATAGTATTTGTGTTTTTCAATCATTTATATATGGGTCATTTATGATTAGTGCATCTGTTTTCCTTCTCTTTTCAGATTCACTGGTGTGAATGTGTAGCAGCATTTTAAATTGTACATCCTTTTTTTTTTCATGATACTGTTTTTTGTACATGGAGGCGCCTACTAATTCCAAAAAAGTTCTCCTTCTCTCCATACCCTGTTTATAGACACATTTCTTTTCAATAGGCAGAAATTGTAGGATTATGAGCGAAGGATAAGGCTTTCTTCACTCCTAGGATAGATAATCAAGCAATAGAATGTGTGCTTACATATGGTTCATAAATGTGTGTACCTTTTGAAGTCAAATCTAAAACTTCTACCTGTACTATCTGATTTCATAGCATATCATTCTCAGATCTATTGGAATGTGTCTGTCAATATAAAATCAGTAATTTTCTTTTGGTGTTTGGCTTTGGATTTAAAATACTGGTTCATATTTTTGGTTTCCATGGTAGTGCATTTTACCTAACATTTTATCTGCTTCTTGAGTATCCTAGATTAGGGAAGTCATTTGTTTGAATAAACTTCATTTGTATCCAAGAATAGAAGTTGAAAACATAAGTTGTTACCATTCCCAACTTCCTCTTATCTTCTTTCATTTTCAATGTGATTTAGTGAACAGCAACCTTTACGGCTGAATCCTGCTGAGGTATGCGAGGTCATTGCTGCAGTTAGCTCAGAGACTTATGCACCCAGTGCTAATAATTTCACCGTATCATCTAGATTAAGTAATAGCAATGGAAAGCCATCAATGGATGTGGCTGTGAGTGTTCTTATTAAACTTGTCATCGACATGTAAGTTTTTCGTTGTTTCCTGCTGTTATTTCTTCAGTCTATTATGTATGTTATGTTTGACACTATATCGTTGGGTGTCTATTCATTGACAAAGTTGCAAATGTTCTACTGTTGAATCCAAGGGCATTTAGCCTTATTATTATTACAGTGTACAACTGTACATGAATTCTTTTAATTTATGTGGATACAGTTAAGATAAGCTTGGAAAATTGAAATTTTGGATTGCAAAAAAATTTTTGAATTTGAAGTTAAGGGTTCTTATCATGAATAATTATGAGACCATAGCTTGCTTATGTCATTGCAAATTGCCATAACTTTGGTTGGATCTTAATATTAATTGTCACCACTACATGCTTGAGTTAAAATAATCCATTGCAAATGTGTTTTTAGCTTCAATATTTTTATCAACGTGTACACATGCGTGTAGTGTATACATATTAATTCAAATTGCTTAAATTTACATTTAGTCTATTTTGTTTTATATTATATAAGATTTATACTTTGGTGTGACCCTACATGGAAGCTAAATTTATCAAAATATTAAAAGTTGAGCTGAGAACTGAGGAAAGAAAGAATTGATTGTAGCATGTTACATTGTGTTCCTTTGAGGAAAAAAATCGTGAAATAAGGGATCTCAAGATTCTTAAGGTTAAATTCATGTTAATCATCAACTTTGCTCTTCATTGAGCCTATGGATTTTTTTCTCTGATTATGGTCATATGAATTGCTAATGGAAGGTAATTGGAAAATTCCTATGCAGGTATGTATTGGACTCTGGCACAGCTGCTCCACTCACTCTGTCAATGTTGGAGGTGCTACATCATGTGTGGATTTTTGTGATTTCAGATGTGAGGAGCGCCTGATATATATTTTTGTAATAATATTGCAGGAAATGCTTAGTTCTCCAAAAGCTGCTTGCAGGGTTCGTGCTTTTGATTTGATTCTGAACCTTGGGGTCCATGGTCATTTATTGGAACCAATGATGGTTGATGATACTTCCACAATTGAAGAAGAGTATTCACAAGAATCATCTGCTGATAGTGATGAACAAATTGCAGCAAAAGAGAAAAGAAAGGCAGACTCTCTTAAGAAGTTCGGCAATAAATCAGCTATTGATAACTTTGAGTCTTGGATCTTAAACATTTTGTACGAGATACTTCTTCTTCTTGTTCAGGTATAGTTCTAGTTGGCATCACTTATGCAATCCTTTTTCATTTTTCTGGATTTTCATTGACTATTCCATCTTTGAAGTGAATGGATGTGTTGAATCTGCTTAATATGAACCTTTAACAAAAGAATCATGTGATCTAAATCATGAATAACATAATACTCAAAGTTCAGGGTGTCAATATCGCATCTGCAAAATAAATTCATTACATTTTAGCAATGGCTTGATTATGCTGGTGCATAACCATTGATGGAACTTGAAACTTGAAGGAATGCAAGATACAACTTGGAGTAGTACTTTAGTGATTTTACTAATTCAGAGGGAAAATGATTCCAATAACTGCTTGATATCATGGGTTAATGTTTTTTGTATTTTATTTCTACTATTGTTAAGCAGTACATTTATTGTTGTTATAATTCTATTAATTTGCAGACACAAGAGAAAGAAGAATCTGTCTGGGCATCTGGTTTGAGTTGTTTACTCTATTTTGTTTGTGATAGAGGCAAAATCTTGAGAAAGCGATTGGAAGGTCTTGACATAAGGGTGAGCTCATAATATCCTTCCCGTTTCAATTCTTTGCAGTCCTGTCATGGGAATTCAATTTCTTCTTTTCTTCCCTAGGCTTTTTTCTGCTCTGGTCTCTGTGCAGCAAAAATCTAATTTTGTCTCTTTTACTTTCAACCCGTTTTTCATTGACCTTGCCATGAAGGTTGGCTAACTTTCATCTTATCAGTGAGTAGTAGCATCAAGAATTGTAATGCTTATCCCTTGTTTGTGCTGCTCTTACTAGCAAACTTAGCAGAGTAGAACTTGGAAATGTCGTGGAATCTCGATTCTTTAACTGTGTTCAATGCCTAAACAATGTTCATGGATGAAGAGTTCTGCATGTTCTTTCAATGGTCCAATCTTCTATTATTGTATTTTACATCAAGTTCTTTTATTAGTCGGGTTTCTCATTTTTCTGCTTCTGTTTTTAGGTTGTTAAAACACTTATAGAGACAAGCAGGACGAATTCTTGGGCAGAATTAGTTCACAGCAAGCTTATTTGCATGTTAACAAATATGTTCTATCAAGCTCCTGATGAATCAACTCTAGATGTGTTGAAGGCCCCAGTTTTTCTAATAGACCAAATTGACCTGATTGGCGGCATTGAGTTTATTTTCTATGAGGTAATCATGTATCTTTAAATTTGAAATATGCTATTTAGTGATGGTCATACTGTAGTTGTAATAGATCTAAATTGTAAATTCACATGTTTCGGTTGTTTCTTGTAGTATTCTCTTGCCAACTTGAGAGAGGACAGGAGAAATCTGTATTTGGTTCTTTTTGACTATGTGTTGCATCAAATCAATGAAGCTTGTTTGGCATCTGGAGTTTCTGAATATACTGATGATGAGATTCAACCTTTGTCAGCCTTGCTTTCTCTTGCTGATGCACCTGAAGCTTTTTATATTTCTGTGAAACTTGGGGTGGAGGGCATTGGAGAGCTTTTGAGAAGATCAATTTCTTCTGCATTATCTAGGCATTCCAACAATGAACGGCAAAATATGGTAAGAATGAGGCCAAGGAGACATGGACGTGGTGTTTTCATCTAGGAAGGCCATTTGCTGATTATTTCTTGTACATAAACCTAAGTAGTAAAACTGCACGCGTAAATGCATATATATGTCCATGTGATTCTATATCATTTATACTCTACATTTCTTAGGAAGCTTAGTAATGCCACAGAAGCTGGGATCATCACCTTGCATAGTACTATGCAGGTCCGCTGGATAAATCCTTGTGATCTATCACTTGGTGTTTGGACTCCCAAGAACTGATCAAGGGTGTTTGTTAATTTAAAATGGTTGGGGCAGTGTTTTAGTGGCTTAGGGTTTAAAATCATTAGCTGTTAGCATTTTGTGCTCCAACAGCCAATAACTGGCTGCTGATTACTAGCTATCAATGGTTAATGGCAACTACTAAAGAAACCCCTTATTTGTGTGTTCCATGGAATGCACTAACCTTCTGTGATTTCCTTCGCCTTTTGCCAAGGTTGCTGAATGTGGTCATGTCAATCAGCCATCTATGCTCAATGATAACACATTATCCACTCAATACAATGGCAATCCAAATAAACTGCTTGGGTTATTGACTAATACAATGTACATTTCTTAAATATGCAAATAAAGCAATAGTTCTTACTTATATTCAGCCCATAACCATTGATGCTTTTAACATATTGTTATAATAATTGGGTGCATAAAGGTAAATGTTACAGTTGCAAGTGCAATTTCCTATTACTAAGGTATATTGTTATAATAATTGGGTGCGTAAAGGTAAATGTTACAGTTGCAAGTGCAAATTCCTATTACTAAGATATATGTAGTCATATAGGTTTACTTTCCCCAGATACTATATATTTGCAAAAACTGATTTATTAATCATTTCTTCGGGGACGCATTTGTTAAGACCCGGTTGACTCAGGTAGGAATGTACTATGCAAAGATGTTAATCTCTGCTATTGTATGGAATGATTTGTTCTTCCCTGCTTCCTCATGTAAAGTTGCATATTCTTTCTGGTTTTTTATAGCAATTTAGGACTTAATTGCTGAAGCACATTGCATTTACACAGGCAAGATATGTGCATATATGCATTTCATTGAAATTTTGAATAATTGCATTTTTTGTTTAATTGCATTTTAAGCTTATTTATCTTGCAGCTTTTGGAGAATATAACGGAAAAGTTAGATGCAATTGTTGGTTCATTTACCCATTTAGACGAGGAGTTCTCCCATCTAATGCAGATAACTAAATCTTGCAAGTTGCTGGAAAGCATTGAAAGCGCAGACCTAAGAAATAGTGTCATCATGAAAGCAAAACTTGCATGGGCCACTTTGCATTCTCTTCTTCATTCGGAGAGAATTGCCTACCGCCAGAATGGTTATATCTGGTTAGGTGATTTGCTTATTGCTGAAATTAGTGATGGAAGGGATGTGAATATATGGTCAAATATCAAGGACTTGCAGGATAAAATTGCTCGTGCTGGTAATAATGATTTCTCAGTTGCTTCAGATGTTCCTTTGTCTATTTGGCTTCTATGTGGGCTTCTGAAGTCCAAACACTGCCTTATTAGATGGGGCTTTTTATTTGTTCTTGAGAGGCTTCTCATGCGATGTAAATTTTTGTTGGATGAGAATGAAACTCAACAGTTAAATAGCAAAATTGCTGGCCATGAACATGTTGACAACAGACTTGAGAAAGCGAATGCAGTGATAGACATCATGAGCAGTGCTTTGTCCTTGGTGGCTCAGATAAATGAAACAGATCGTATCAACATCTTGAAGGTATATATCTTGGATACCCTGATACTAATCAATTAAAACTTAGGATGACTTTAGGATTTTGGCAAGCTACCTAAAAGATTTTATCGGTATGGTATGCTTCTCATGTCACTTTCCTCCTGACATGACAATGGAATAATGTTATGGACCCTAGTGCAGTATCACACCATGGTCTATTGAACGGCCAGTATTCTTCCTGTTGTTAACTTGGACCTCATTAGATGGAGTATCCGATCTCAAAACTCATTAGAGACTTTTTCCACCTAAAGACTTGTTAAGGAGTGCCTCTAGATCTCTGGTTTGATATGAATTTGACTTGGGTTTTGGGTTTTATATTCCCATTGTCCCTTAAATAGGACTAGAGTTATGACATAAGTAGGATATTAATACTAGTAAGGAAATGGCTAATTAAAAACCAAAACGAACTATCTAATAATAATATCAAAAACACTAAATGTAAATTCTATTATATAGTAAGACCACAGATTAGGAAATAGACTTCTTCCGGAATTGAGAATACTTACATGACAAATAAATTTCAGATGTGAATTTTCCCTTGTTCTCATCCTGAATTTCTAGGAGAATAGTGTGTGGAATTATCTGACTGCTGGCACATTAATTAGCTCCTCCTTGCATTATACAGAAAGACCTGGCAATTAGTTGATGCCTGTATTTATTTAGTTCATTTCTAAAAGTGGTTTTGCTTGCCCATTCATTTGTTTTTCTGGAAGTTATTTATTGTGGGTCATGACTGTTTGTTTTCAATTTACGGACCTGATTTTCATTTCACTTATTATTCAAATGGGGTATAGGCTTTGATAACTCATTATTCCTCACATTCCATTGGGTTTTCTGGGCAGATGTGTGACATACTATTCTCTCAATTATGCCTGAAAGTTCTCCCACCAACTATGATGCCATTTGGAGAGAACAACCAGCAGGGAAAAGTTTATGATACTGCAGATGAAAATAAAAAAACTGAGGGTGCTGACCATGTCTCTCAGCTAGAGAACAGAAAAAAAAATGAATTTTTAGAGAAAACTGATGGCAGATCCCGCCACAGCATTAGTGGTTCTCTGGTGTCTGAGACAGCATCAATGGCAGCTATGCTTCTCCAAGGAAAGGCTATTGTTCCTATGCAATTAGTTGCACGAGTTCCAGCCGCATTGTTCTATTGGCCATTGATTCAGCTTGCTGGTGCTGCAACTGATAATATTTCACTGGGGGTTGCTGTTGGTAGCAAAGGAAAAGGAAACCTTCCTGGTTCTGCATCAGATATTAGGGCCACTCTTCTATTGCTTCTGATTGGTAAATGCACAGTTGATCCTTCTGCTTTTCAGGAAGTTGGCGGCGAAGAATTTTTTAGGTGATTGCTCATTTTCTACTCCTCTAGGATGCTTCTGCATTACATTTTTGTGAAGAAATGAAAACACCTTCGTTTTTCTTTTTTGGCAGGGAACTTTTAGATGATACAGATTCAAGGGTGGCATACTACTCTTCAGCTTTTCTTTTGAAGGCAAGAAAGATAGTATTTTATTCTATGCTCATAACATGAAATTTTATTTCGTGGAATTTGACTGTTTCCTCATTCCATTTTTGGATGTTTCAGAGAATGATGACGGAAAAACCGGATGATTACCAACACATGCTTCAGAATCTTGTCTTTAAAGCACAACAGGTTGGACTTTATTGTACTGTTTGGTGGAAATAAAGCAATTTGTGAAACATAAAACTTAGAGAACACAATAGCTAAGTTGCAAGTATAATCCATGCTTATATCTGTTTCATGAATGCAATTATGCTAAAATGTTCAGATGATGTTTAATAGATTTCTTTGAGGATATACCATTGTATTCTGAGTAAATGGTCTTCCGATGCTGCCTCAGAATATTGAGATTTTATATACTCAAATCCAAGTCTTCATACAGACTTGCCTAATTTCCTGTAGTACTGCTGTAGTTCTGCCCGTGGGATAGCAGTAATAAATATCAGTAACATTTTCTTGTGTTTCTCCTGTACAGAGCAACAATGAAAAGTTGCTGGAAAATCCATACCTTCAGATGCGTGGGATACTCCAGCTATCAAATGACGGCCTATAGTGTTGCGACCATGGAAGTTATTTTTTCTGGTCTTGGAGTTTATTCAACACCCAATCATCCACCTTAAAACATTTGAACAAGATCTGAAGGTCTATATGGGATTGTATTCAGTTTCTTGGCGCGTACAGTGTAGCACAGTTCTAATTCATGTAGTACTCAAACCAGGCTAGAGAAAATAAGAAATACGCTGGATCATTTAGCAAGTTATTCGATCAAGCAGGAAAACCTATTGTGCTCCTAAGATCAGCTGCCTCTCCAATTTGCTATGGTGAGACTGATGATATAATGTGTCTGTTCATCTGAGGTCTGGAATATGGAGACTTGTGTCCATAAGGAGTATGTATGATCAGGAAACTTTTCAAGTACCTCTGTTCATTACTTTGGCCATCTTTCATCCGCCTCTTGAAGTTGTAGTTTCTGGATTCAGCATATATAGAGAGGTATGTTCATATCTCAGCTTTTTAGGTATTTAATTTTGAGTACACCTTCATATTTAGGGCTGTTCACTAGTTCAACACCAAAAGGGCTTGAACTTGCATTATCTGTTTGGGCATTGTATAAAATAGAGGAAAGGAGAGGAAGAAGATGAGCTACGCTTTTCCTATATTGACGTACATCTTTTCATGTGAATGCAGTTGGTTTGCATATATCTAGAGAAAGAATTCCCAGGCAATCAATGTCAGGAGAACCCAATTTTGTTGTACAGTAACCCTAATCCCTCTTCGCCTTTTATCCTTTTGAATCCAGAAGACTACATTGTCATTGATGCTGGCTTCTTTTTTAATAGCCATCCTTACAAAATAAAAACAAAGAGTTCTTTTTTAACTCCCGAGTTATGTCAACTTTGTTGTGTCAAGAACACACCTTGGATTTTGTATGCGTAGTGAATAGTTCCTGAATTGTCTAGAAGCTGGCTGGTTTGCTTGCATCACAAGGCTCCCTATGTTGTTGTTGAGGGGCCATTGTGCAGATGTCTGTAAGTAAAGACATCTAAGAAGCGCAGCTCTTTTTTTTTTTTTTTTGCTGGAACATATATTCATTTCATTTTTTTTTTTTTTGACATTGTAAATATGTAATTTTTCTTAGCATATTTTTTCTGCCTATGGTAGCAAATTGCAATTTTGATGTATAATGAGTTGAGAAATTTTCTTTTCGATTTCTGGAAGCGTGAGATAATCTAAATAAATAGAGTTTTGGTGATTTATGTTTATCACTCTTATACATTTCAGTTTCTGACATTATTCACAAATGATGTCATGATTGATTTTAGTTCTTTCTACAGATGTTAATTCTTGCATTTATCCTTTTTTTTATCAATCCTCCTGACATTAACTACTCATTGAAAAGGTATTGATTTTGGTTCGCATAGAATTTTAAGTGACTATTTTGTGTCTGGAAACTGTATCTAATATAATAATGGCTTCTTAACGTTTAGGAGGGTTTGGTATTGCCTTCAGGAATAAAAAGTTAAATGTTGAAAATGAATATGAAAAAATATTTTAAATTTTAACAATAAATATTTATTCAAATAATAATTAATTTTTTTTAAAAAAAAATTGCAATAAATATGAAGAAATTTAAGTCTTGTATAAACGCTCTTCAAATCATTTTAGTGAATTGCTTGAGTTGCTTTGGCCATACTAAACTGCTACAATGAAGCCTGAAATTGAAAATGCTCATAGATTTTTAACTCAATGGTGCCGATATCTTAGTGCCGGTTATGCTTCACGACAACCTTTGAGGTAGATTTTAATGTTTTTTTAGCATTTTTTATGAAAAGTTAATCCTTAAATTTAAATTTTTAGTATCTTGTAAACATCATCTGTACCTAGTTAAACAACAACCAATTTTGGCAGAACACATCCGCCGTAGGATCAACAATTTCTGTTATTAGTACAATTTATGTTATTAATACGCCGTTGGTTCAACAATTTATGTTTATGTTATTAATACTGGACCAGGTACAGTCCCATCCTGCCCCTTCCTTAGCCAAAGTCAAAGCAGTGGTCCAATATTTTGGGACTCCTGTCCTCTATCCTGTTTAGGGGAGAAATTAACTACTACTGGCTGGAAGGAAAACGACCAAATTGACCCAAAGCAAGCAACAGAGCATATTTCTACACAAGGATCTGCCTTGGACAAGTTGCATATACTGATATACATAAGAATTTAGAAGTGATATAGCACGCGATACTCTTAATTCCAATTTCGAGAGACCGATAAACGTATCATTACAAGAAACCTTTCCTGTACACTTTAAGTTCCACTACACAGCATATGAATATGTATATTTGATATTGTACTACTATCTGAATCAAATTTGTGATGCTATACTGAGCCTTAGCCTTACCAAAAAGAGGGTACTGTCAAAAAGGTCAGTGCCCTGCCATGACATCCATCTACTCTTAAATTCTCCTACCCCAAAATCTCATTAGCCTATGAAGTAACAGTGAATCTAAGAAAGTATTCAGAATATCTACTAAGATCAATTTATGTGCATGGCTTCAAAACGATATCTCTCTAAATCTGCATCAAGTTCATCTGCAGTTACTTTTTCACCACAGCGTCTTCCTTGCACTTGGCCCCTTGGGTACCCTTCTTGACTGCGGAAACCAGCACGTTCCTGGCCCCTTGGGTACCCTTCTTGACTGCAGAAACCAGCTCGTTCTTGGCCCCTTGGGTACCATACTTGACTGCGGAAACCAGCACGTTTCTGTCTTCTAGTTCCAAAGCTTTCTTGACCACTGTCAAAAGACAATTGAGAACATGGTTATCGTTACAATATAAAGGATCAGGGATCAGGAAGCGCATCTCTTTTTACAATTTGAAGATTGCAAAAACATATGCAAGTGAACAATCGTTTTCCCCTTTAACAAATCATAGCCACATTTAATACCTAGGAATATTTAGAACTGTTTCCGGACTAAATGTAAATTATAACATAACTTGGGACTTCAAAGACCACATAACTAATGGCAACAAAAGACAATTAAAAGCAATCTTCTTGGCATACATGTGCACACTCAAAAGTTAAATTAAGCCTGCAATTTAGCTAATCCTTCCAAGTGCAAGTTCAAGTGGTAACAAAGTATTAAAAAAGTCCATGGGCGTGTACAGTTTCTCAATAACACTTAAGTAAAATGAAATAAAACAGGTAAGAATATACCATCTAAAGCCACCGCTGATGTTCTCCAAATTGCTGGTAGTAGTTAAAGGCACTTGTACAAAAGGAGGAATAGACCAACTACTTCCTACAATTTCAACTCTCATTGGCTTCCCGTCAAGATGAACATTGTTGTATCTCTCGATAGCAGCTAGAGCATCAGCATGATCCGCAAAGACAACTTCAGCTGTTCCCTGGAAAGGAGAGTTTATCAAAGTCATAGGTAGACAAGCAAAACATTTAAAGGGAAATACATAGCCTAAATATGAACAACAAATACCTTTGATTTTCCATTTTCATCATAATGGAGTGAGTAACGTTTTAAATCACCAAAGTCATGGAAAAGAACCTGCAGAAAGCCTAAAATCTGTTAATGGGTATCAATGATATTTACAATAATCTTCTAGTCAATCCATAATTGTAGAGTTATTACACCATAAATAGAATAGATAGACTGCTGTAAATAGGGGATTTCATGTGATATTTTGGTCAATGATATTCTCTATAATTGTCTAGCTGTTACACCATAAAGAGAAAAGACAGACTGCTGTAATTAGCAGATTTGTTCCTGTTATCATTAAGAGTTGACTCTGCTGTACATACTCTATATTTTGAAAAGAGAGGTCATGGTTTTTGGCATCAAAGTTTATTCTCAAACTTTGTTTAGTGATTTCTGATAATCTTTTATTTCTTTTGGTTTGTTATGGTATCAGAGCCCCTCTTTTGTTAAAGAAGTGGTTGCTCTTTATGTTCAGAAATTTGAGGTATATTATTTCGTGGATTCTTTTGTTTTTTCTTTATCAATTCAATCATGGAGAAAACAGGGGCAATCTATGTCAAGTTCTCTGGCAAATATTATTTTGCTTGGGAAAGGGATTATGGGGACATATTGAATGCACCAACCATCAAATCTTCTGATCCAACAAAAACTATAGAATGGGAAGCTAAAAATGCTCAAATTAAGAGTTGGTTACTGCAGACTATGGAACCTTCCATTTCTGCAAAGTCAAGGCCTTATAAGACGCCAAAGCCATGTGGGATTATCTCCGAAAGGTATATTGTCAAAATAATTCAGCTTGGCGTTCAACTAGAATATGACATTTCCATTTACTCTCAAGGGAATGTCTATCCAGGAGTATTACACTGGTTTTATGACTGTGGACTGAGTATACAAAAATGGTTTATGCATCTATCTCTACAACTTCTTTGGTGGAGGTTCAGACTCTTAATCAAATCAGTCAAAGGGATCAATTCATGATGAAACTTTGATCTGATTTTGAGTCTGCGCACTCGAATTTATTATCTCCCACTTCACCTCCATCATTGGATGAATGTCTGAATGAACTACTTCGTGAAGAGCAACATTGTTTGACTCAAGCTACTATGGAGCAACAAGAAAATTCTGCTAATGTTCTCAATGTTGCCTATACTGTTCAAGGGAAACGTGTTCGCGATTTCTCCAACATTCAATGTTACAGCTGTAAAGAATTTGGGCATATTGCAAATCAATGTTCCCAAAGATTTTGCAATTATAAAAGCAAGGAACATTATTTCAGAATGTCAGAGGCATTCTCAAAACGCAGTCCTCGTGCCAGTCACACATCTGCTGTCAATATTGTGGCTGAATCTCCTGTGGTTGCTCCAAATTCTGTTCCAGCAATTCCGTCTCTTCATCAAGAAAATGTTCAACAAATGATTGTATCAGCCCTCTCTGCTATTGGCCTCATTGGTAACAAAACATCTCACTCTAAAACATAGCTTTTTGATTCTGCAGCCTGAAATCACACGACTTCACCTGAAAATCTTATTAATGTCAAAAAGTATGATGGTAATTTGCAAATTGAGACAGCTAGTGGGGAACAAGTTCCTAGTACTGCTATAGGAGATATTCCTACTTCTCCATCAATAAAGAATGTTTTTATTTCTCCTGAATTATCTGCTAATCTGCTTTCTATTGGACAAATGGTTGAAAATAATTGCAAAGTTACATTTTCTACTTTTGGTTGCATTGTATCAAGAGCTGGTGTCAGGGAAGACAATAGCGGAGGAACCTAAATGGGGTAGACTCCTTCCAATTCATATTAAGTCATCAATCAATCCTATGAGAGTGTTGTCCTTATTTTGTAAGTCTAATGAACGTATTGGAAGTTATGGCATGTCAAGTTAGGACATCCAAATGATAGAACTCTTTTGTCAATGTTCAAATCTGGAATGCTTGGAATAAAACTCTATCTTCTAAAGATGTCTCCTTTAATTGCTCTAGTTGCAAAATGGGTAAAAGCAAAATGCTTCCTTTTCCATCTTCTGCTACTGATTCTTCACATTGCTTTGAACTCGTACACAGTGATGTATGGGGAATTTGTGAATTAGCACAAATATCTAAATGACATTATCTCTTTAGCGAATGTACAAGAATCTACTCTTGTTGATACTCCTATGGAAGTTAATGTCAGATATCAAAAGGATGACAGTGATATCTTTCCGGATCCAACATTATATCGGCGATTAGTTGGGAGTCTCATTTGCTGTCAATCTTGTGAGTCAATTTATGACTTCACCACATCATTTACATATGGTGGCTATTAAAAGAATTATCCACTATCTACTTGAGATTCCAAATCGTGGGCTGTTTTTTACATCCGGAAAGTCCTTTCAACTTGCTGCCTATAGTGATGCAAATTGGGCTAGTTGCCCAGATACACGATGTTCTACTACTGGCTGGTGTGTATATTTAGCGATGCCTTAATTTCCTGGAAATGTAACAACAAGAAAGGGTTTCCAAATCTTCAAAAGAAGCAGAATATCGAGCAATGTCATCTACATGCTCTGAGATTACTTGATTACTTGGCTTGCTCCTTGAATTAGGCTATGCACAAACTTCTCCTACTATCCACTAATACAAGCGTGATCCAAATTGTAGCCAATCCACTTCTCCACGAGCATACCAAACATAATGAGGTAGATTGTCATTCAATTCGTGATGTCTTCCACAATGGTGTCATCACTCTTTCGCATATATCGACAAGTCATCAAATCGCTGACATTCTTACAACAAGTGTTCGTCATCAATTTTTTATTCCCAAATTAATGCTGCTTCATTCACCACCATCAATTTGAAGGGGTATCAATGATATATACTATAATCTTTGGTCAATGATATTCTCCATAATTGTATAGTTATTACACCATAAATAGAATAGATAGACTGTTGTAAATAGGGGATTTGATCTGATCTTTTGGTCAATGATATTCTCCATAATTGTCTAGCTGTTACACCATAAATAGAATAGACAGACTGCTGTAATTAGGGGATTTGTTCCTGCTGTCATTAATAGTTGATTCTGCTGTACATACTCTAATGTTGAAAAGAGAGCTCATGTTTTTGGGCATCAAAGTTCATTCTCAAACTTTGTCTAGTGATTTCTGAGAATTTTTTATTTCTTTTGGTTTGTTAAACAGTTCCTTCAATGTTGCATATTGCATAATACATGAAAAGTACCAACCAAACTAGAAGGCCATGTGTCCTAGCAGAGTGAACATTCTGATCGACTATTATGAATGAACTATTTGACTGCTCCTTATCAGGATAACTAGATATTGATGAGAGCTGGCTTCTTCAGCCCTATTGCCACCTTGCATCTGTTAAAATGTACCAACACTAACCTAAAATCGATGCTATGAGACATACTAAGCCACCAACATAATGGTTAGATTGACTGTACTCCATTTACATTGCACTTTGCATACAAAACAAAATGCCTTATTGCAGCTCTCAAAAACAAAAATGTGCAAACCATAGCAATGAAGAAACCAACAGATTTAGTTACAATAGGGTGGAACAATCAAACAAAAATGTGCAAACCATAGTAATGAAAATCAACCAACATTACTCAACTTCCAACTCCTAACACACACACACAGAGCAGCGATCATATGTACGATTCAAATATAATATTTAAAATGCCAAATAACAAATTAGGCAGCTCATTACAAGACTAAGGATTCTATTACTTTATTTAAAGGAAAGGCATAAACAGCATACCAAAATTTTCTTCAAAAAAATTAGAAACAGAGAAAACATTACAGAAATGTCGTGACTTGAGACGCCATAGTCCAAGTTTGATATATAGAGCTTGGTGCCTGACTCTCCACTGGCCCTTCTAGTTGATAGCATCATCGGCGGGTCCGGCATTATCATCGCCTACAACATTACATTCCAGTTATATATAAAACATACAAAAACCCTAGACATCAACAAGAATGCTTACATTTCCTTTTTATTGTTATTTTCTGAAAATTAGGTGATAAAGATACTTAGAATTTATATACTTCGGCAGTAGAGTTACCGGTGGCATTGAATATGGCCTGTGTCTGGACAGATCTCGATGGAGAAACCGCCGACTAGGGCCATAAGTGGAGCCAGAAAAGGCAGCTCCACGACCTCGGCCATGGCCTCTACCTCCAGGATTATTTTTAGAAACTCTTCTTCCTGCTTCTGTTCCTGCTCCTCTTCTTCCATGTCCTTTGTTCCTGCTGATTATATCATCGAGAAACATATCCAGAGAGCTAGCCATTGTTAGATTTGTTTGCTTTTGGATTTTAGGAGTGTGAAATGGAATAACAGAAAGAAGCAGAGCGCACAAACTTGTACGCTGTAAGGGTTTAATGGTTTATCAAGAAACGAAATGAATAATATTTTTCTTTTTAAATTAAATTAAATTATTAAATCAGGCTGGGCCATAGGTTCGGTGAAAAAATGGAGCCAAGTGCACCACTAGCATGTAAAATAATGTAAAAAGATGACCAATGACAGCTTTATAGGATATAAGATTTGGAATAATAGCCAAAAAGATCATTTTTGGCTTTAAGTGTACGAGGGGTAGGGTATATGTTGAGTATACAAACAGTTTCCAACAGTCTTTTCCTGGTGATAATTCCAGCAACAATTCTGTCGAAGGCGATTTCCGGCGACAACTCCGGCAATTGCGATTTCCAGCAACAGTCACAATTTCCAGCCGAAATTCATCGGAAACTTAGATTATACATGATTCTGACCGAAATCACCTCATAATCATTTTTCATGTCTGAATCATAATTGATATCACCGAAAAATCAATTTTTGCCGCTGGATTTTGCATCTTGTTTGAAGCAATTTTCTTCTTCGACCATAACTGCTGAAATACTCTCTTAATCTCGATTGGCTAGAAGGCCGATGACGACGAACAACTCAATGGAAGTGGGCAATAAACCTCCAAACCACACCTATTCCAACTTGTTTCTGATTGGTTTCTGAAAACCTAGATCGTGGTTTATCTGGCGAGTTGCGGTTAAACTCATGTCTCCATTTTGGTTTGATTCCGGCCACCTAACGTCAACAATAAAGGTAGTGGACGACTCACCAACTTCTGGGTTGTATACCCTCTGTTTAGTGACGTAGCCAGCCCTTCACTTAAAGGGCTCGGATGTTTATTGAAACACTGAAATACAAATTTATATATAAAAATCTCTAACTAACATCTAATATTCCAACAAGTTTTTAAACCCTAAAATAATTTAAATAAACCCCAATATCTAATAAATAATAGTCTACAAATATAAAACAAGCCTCTAGTCTAGGATTTCGGCAGCTCTCAGAACCTGCAGCGGCATCTCCTCCGGTAAGAATGGTGGCGCAACATCTTTCTTTCTACAGCGGAAGAACCAAGAATGTTTCTATTCTGTGTTGCCTTTGTTTTGAATTTGAATTTTTTTTCTCAAAACCGCATTGTTTTTTAGTCTTAAAAAAAGTCATTTAATTAAACGCACCATTTCATTTATTCAATGAAACGGTGTGGTTTCATTCATCTTCTTTTTTTCTTCCTTTCTTTTCTACTTTCTTTCTGCAGCAGCCAGCCGGCCACGATGAGGGGCTCATTTCCTCCCCTACAAGCTTCTCCACAGACAAGAAGGGGCTCAGTCTCCCCCCTGCCCCCCTGGTTACATCACTGCCTCTGTTAGTCGGTTAACTGTAGCTGAAAGAGAGCTGCAAACGATCTCTCCTCTGTCTTTGCCGGAGAAGAGGACTGCTTTTTCTTTTTTTATTTTGTGATATTATTATTATTACTCCCGTGCCATGGGCGATTTATTTGATTTCATTACCTGGAAATTATATTTAATAATTTTATTACTTATTGAACTCATTCCTTTGGTGTTTGTCTTCCATGAAAATTGTTGGAAAATTAGGGATAATTATATAGTGATTAAACTTAATAGATAGCAATATTTGGTGTTTGGTGTTTATTTTCTGCAAATTGGGTGTTACTCAAATGGTGGGTTTCTGAAACTGGGTTGCTACAATAAAAATAATTATTTAAAATGCATCTAAACATTCAACTTGTATAAGTGTTTGAAAATTAATTATTATCACATGTATAACAGTTAGAAAGAAGGATCCATTTGGGTGTATGCCGAAATGCTGATAATTTGGATTCTATTTTAAGCTTTATGTGACATTGGTTTCCAGTGACAATAATATTTTACTGATTTTGCAAAATTTGACGGTGAAGTGGGTTGTTTTTATAATTATTACCGGATTTGTGGTGTTGCAATATAGGAAAGGGGATATATGTTTTTACTCAGTGTTCATTGGAAAATTGGGTTTGGCTCAAGGTAGGTGGCATTACATGGTCGCAGATCCAGTATGTGCAAGAATTATTTTCATTTATGCAGCAACAATTTTCCAAGCAGCAACATGCCATTATTTTTTGCGTCTCGTTGTTCGGAATAGTGTGGTTTGAGAGATAAATGCCTCACGGTGGAGTTGATTGTATTTCGGGCAAGACGTGTGTATGGACTAATTTGCAGCAAAACAGATTGGTATTCCTTCGGTATTAACTACCCAGCTAGTTGGAGAGCACCAAATCCAGGTTGTTAAAATGCAATATTGATGCTGCAAATGGATGAGTTTACATAAAGAACATATGTTGCATGGATAGTTTGAGATAGTCATAGAGGTTGCGTGAGTAGTAAGTTAATGATAATTCCTATGTTAATGAACGCTTTAATGGCATAATCACTATATATGAATTCAGTCCACTAGCGAATCTTACAACCTTTCGAGTACTTCTCAATTTAGTGGCTAGCAAGTCTTGGAAGCTTTGGCAGATGGATGTCAAAAATACATTTCTGCATGGAGAATTAGATCGAGGCATTTATATGGTACAAGAACTAAAAGGTTTAAGAATAGAGAGTTTCTAAGTTATGTTTACAAGTTGAAAAAAAGGCTTTATATGGGTTAAAGCAGGCTTGGTATGAGAAAATAACTTAGATTTTAGTTCAAGCGACTACATTGTGTCAGTAACAGATTTAAGCTTGTCCGTAAAAGCTCAAAAAGGAAAGCTAGTAATCGTGTTAGTTTATGTGAATGATCTCATAGTTACGGGAGATGATGTAATTTACATGAAATATTGTATAACTAGTTTGGATTTTTCAAATAAATAAACATACTAGCAACAATAACCTAAACTAACCGTACAATGCTTTAAATTTTTTCCAACTTTTCAAATTACAAATACTTTCATTTTTTGATGGTTTAATTTTTCTTTTAATATAGCGAATTAGAGAAAAGGGGTTTCCCTAAATTGTTTATATATATATTAAAAATTCCACTAACTCTTATTTTTCATTTTAATTTTTCTTTTCATCTTTATACCTTCCACCCAAATGGTTTGTAGAATAAATATCACACTTCTTGATGTTTTATGACAAAAGTAGGTTAGATGGAAAAATAATTTTATAAGTTAGGTTAGTTTTTAAACTATTTATCAATATAAATTTAAATTTGGATGGTTTAAAAATTTGTAGATAAATCTGTCAACGAGGATGGATGATTTTGTTAAACATAATCAGCTACTCGTAAAGTTATTTTACATTAATCCTTCAATTGTATTAGTTGATTCCTTAAAAACAAACAAGCGTATTCTCATGAAAACAATATAATAGATTATGTTGAAAGACACTCCGAAGATATAATTTTTTTTTTTTATATTTCATTGTTTTTCTCGAGAATTTATTTGAAAACTTTTTTTTTCCTATTTTACTATTTAAAATTATATAAAGCAACTATAACTCTCGAACATCGTTTTATTAAAGTTCGTTAAACGGTTCATAATTTCATATTTAAGTTAGAATTAATTTGTTTAGTATTGTTCAAACTCGAAAACTTGGCTCAAACCAATTAAATTAATTCTAAACTGAATCATGAAAGAGAAATGATTTTGAAATTTTTAACTTTTCGAGTAAATTAAGTGTTAAAATGATAGAATTGTTAAAATAAATATTATTGTAGAGGATTTTGTTCCAAAATTCAAAAAATATGGTGAAAATTTTACATTTTCTGGTGAAAAATTAACTTTAATTACTCTAATAATCTTCATGGCAATAATATAATTTATACCCTTGAAAAGAAAAATTGAGGAAGGAGATTTAGTAAATTAATAGCAAATTTAAGGACAGTTACGTAATCGTATGATTTTGAGTAAACGCCGGCTCAGGTCAACTCTGTTTGCTGGAGATTCGATTTGACTCCTTGCTTTGCTTTTGGTTTGCTCAGCAATTTTCTTTCGCAATGCATCGCTCGCTTCTCTTCTCAGACCGGCCGTGTTATCAATGCGATGAATAACCGTAACACAAAAAAGCCAACATTAACTCGCTCTTCTGCTTTCTATATTTAGAGAGAGAATGGATAACAGTAATGAGAAACCATCATCCAAATCTTGTAATTCTGAAAACCCTAATCCACCTCAGCTTCTGACGAAAACCAGGGAAGAAGGAGAGCTCTCTTCATCCACAGACGCCGAGGTATTGACTTTTGAAACTCTTTCTGTTTTCGACTATGCTTTTCGCTTCTTACTTGTTTGCTTGTTTATTTGTTTGTTTTTTTTTTTTTTTTTCTGTCTGTTTGGTTGCTGAGAATTTACTTGAAGAAAAGGAAAGGAAAATTAGCGTGCTCTTATTGATTTTCTTATTTGCTTGTATAAAATGAATTTTTGCACGTATTAGTTTTTCTGCTTGTTCTGCAAGTTTCAGCTTATTGTTATTATTTTAATCGGTTTATTTGTTTCCAGAAATCTAGGCCCGACTTCTGACGAATTTGCTTACTGTTTGTTTGCTGAGAAAACAGAGGAAGAGGAAAGGAAATCGATGTTCAGATTTGCCTTTGGTTTTATGAATTTAGGTGTTACCTTAGTTGAGCCTGCTACTTGTTTTAGGTTTTTAATTGAGTTTTATTCGTAAGAGATAATAAGGGTTAAATTCGTTTTGCCATGTTCTTTCTGGGTTACATTTTTCGTTTCAATTAGGGTTGGATTGTGGTTGCTATCCTCCATATTTTTGTTTGTATGAATTTGGTTTTGCGATTTGATGCATATTCTTTCCTTGTAACATGAAATGGTTTTATTTTGTTGTATTTATACTCCCTTTTTCCTTTGTAAATCTGCTATGGTCGTGATTCTTTCCATTTGACGCATTTGTATTTTCAAGCAGGAAGACAGTTAGCCAAGGCTTTTGCTATAAGTTAGAATTTTGTTGCTGGCGTTTATTTTATTCTTTTTTAGTGATTCTAGCTAAAACTTTTGTGTGGATTTCTTTTCTCATAGGAAAATCCTACCAGCTCTGCCACACAATCTGCTGGATCAGTCAATCCACTGGCACCTTCTGGGCCGATTCCTGTTTCTCAAGTTAACAAATTATCTAAAGGCATTCAATCTAGTAAGTCTAGTTTGCTATTTTGTGGGGAACTCTCTCCCTTATCCTTAGTTATGCAGAATAATCCTTGTTCTTTGTGCCTGGTTTTCATTTATTTGATACCTTGACTGCGGTTCTTTCATAATTACTTGCTCGTTGTCCTCTCTTCAAGCTTTGAGATGAAATGTTGCCTGTCTTTTACATTTGTTTGATTGAGACTGTACTTCTTTTGTACATGAAGCAAGTTGTTGAGAAACATTTCCTTGTGAATGATGGCATCATGAGCACCAAAATATGATATATGGTTTGTTCCTTGGTGGGGCAACTAATTAACAATTGGTTATGAGATATATAAAGGCTATCTGTTTAACTTTTAAGTACATGTTTCATGCTTTGTGGAGATATTATTGAACTGCTTCACTCTTTCTTGTAACCCATCACTCTCACAGGCATAGATATAGACAATTGCAAGATGGAGTCTGAAAAGATTTCCTACGTCAGAGGAGGATGGCCACTAATTGAACTGGTGTATCCATGCTATTGCTTGATACAATCTTTTGCCTTTACTTCTTGTCGATTTTCTATAGAGGCTTTGGTGATGTTACTGTTCTACCAAATAATGGACTTAGATTTGGATCTTTAACTAAATGAGAGAGCTCCACCTTCTATAAAATTAAATAGGTATTAGGTATAGTATTGATTTATTTTATCTTTTAAATATGTTTTCATCATTCAAATTGTGAAAGTTTAATTATCCATGTTAGATCTTGATCACATATTATAGTGTGTAGGTCAACTTCCATTACTAGGCTTCTAGTTTACTAGTTTCTTCATTTTGTTTCTTTTCATGACTGTGGTTAGGCTTTATTGTCATGATTTGACGAGATCACCATAGTACGGCACCTTGTCTTATATCTTCTGTTTTTTTTTTTTTTAATTTAAGTTGTGCGTGGTTCTGAATGACTTATCATGCCATGTATGTTGTGCGTCAAGCAAAAAAGGGTTATCTTCGTATCTTTGCTTATTTTGATAGAATTGAATTAGGAGAGATTTGATATTTTTGTTTTTTTGTTTTTTTTTTTTTTTGGAAGTATCAAATGTTCTACTGTAAAATGAAATCATCTGAGGTGGTTGATATTCGTACAGGGAAAGCTACTTCTGGCATAAAACCTACGAACACTGTTGATATTCAGGCCCCAACATCTGTGCAACTGAAAAATGGCAGGAGTTCTGAGAAGAATCAAACCCCCTTCAAAGCTGCTAGTCCTGGATGGCCTGCACCACCTGCAGGCAATACGAACCTAGTGATTAGCTTCTCAGATGATGACAGTGGAAGTGAACCAGAAGGTAAAAAAGCAGCAAAGGATTTGAAAATCAAACATGACACGGCTGGGGTGAATGATAATAGGAGATCAACTTCTCTGGTATCTGCAAAATCAAATAAATTACAACAGTTTTCTGGAAATGTTAACAAAGTAATGCCCAAGAAATCATCTTTTAGTCAAACATTTAACTCATTAACCAAGATTAATGGTGTAGCCCATTCCAGAAATGCTGGGCTCCCAACTGTTGATCAAAGATCTCGAGTTAGAAATTTTAATTCTACGAACAGAAAATTTGCTCGTCAAGAGCATGTTTTTGATCAAGGGGTGGGTTTGAATAATGCTAAACTTCAGGATTTGAGGCAGCAAATTGCACTTCGAGAAAGAGAAATGAATCTGAAGGCTACCCATCAAAATAAGGAATCTACTTCAGTTTCAGGCCGGGATTACATTACCATGAGCTTAAGTGCTGATGCAGTGAGAAAAACTCATGCATCCTCTGCTGATGTTAGACAATTAGAAGCAAAAGAGCCAGACAGGAAACGGTTAAAAGTTAGTGGAACCCCGTTAATGTTGGATAGGAAAGAAATACTTCCTGTAAAATCTATTAGACCTTTGAAAGAGCAGGCATTAGAGAGCAGTACTTCACAGGACCGGGATACGATTGGTCGTAGCCTGAAAGGAAGTCCCACAAGAAGGGAAGAGTCATGTGCTGTAAAAATGGTAAAGCAATACGATAAGCAGTCAGATGTTCCCTTGGAGAAACTACCTAGTGTATCCAAAAATGGTAGAGTTTTTGTCATTGAGAAATTATGTCCTCTACCATAACTTTAACTTCCCCTTCCCTTAATAAATGGAATTTTTATGCTTTTGCAGGAGCTAACAGCAGTAGTTATTTTAATCAGACTGACAGGAGAACTAAGCAGGTGGATCCCTGTGTTATGTTGAACTTAAACGCAACCCAATTGCACCTGTAACAAAACTGAATTCAAATATGTTGCCAGGGAATGGATTAAGGACTTAGGGTGGACGCATAATGTGCTTTTCATTACAATCTGTTGTTTTTATGCTCTCCTGTTTGATAATATCTTTCACATGTTTCTCTCCACTTTCTATTGGTTCTCTCTTTTCAGTGGCCTTTGTATAACCTGCTTCATATATCGTCTAAATCTTGAATTTGTTTTTATTTTCTTAGGTTCTTACTGAAAGTTTTGGGGTAAATCAGTAGGCCTAGTATGTTGTGGAGGTCGAAAGTGATTTAGTAGCTTCAAACCTTTGTATAGCGTGTGGCTGTATCATTGGGCAAGTTGAATGGATGAAAATGATTGTTGGAGGGTTGGATGGATTGAGGATTGGGCTGTGCAGAGTTTAGGAATTCTGCCCCTTTCTTGAAGTGATATTCTTCCGGGAGATATACTTATTTTTCAAATACTCTCCTGTATTAGGAAGATTCATCAACTTGGTTATGTGAATGGATCTGTTTGATTGTTGAACGTATTCAGATTTGGTGTAACAATGGGCTTGATTAAGTTTCCATCTTTATTGTGCATGCATTCATTATTCATACATTTCTCAATTCCTCATACTTGCTCATTGTATTATGTTTAAATAAGTGTTGATTTTGTAGTTGGTTCACATCTTATACTAAATCCATATTTGGCGTGTTTTCCCTCCATTAATATTATTTGTGTTTAACAGAATAGTATTGAGTTGAATCATCCAGTAAAGAACCATGGGCACCAGCTACCAGGTTCTTCCTTGCCGATGGGAACGAGTGATCAGCATGTACTGAATGATTGTGCCTATCGTGAAGGCATAAGTATTGACAGGACATTTGAGCCATCATCAGGTCATATTTGTCAGGTGCATCCTTGCCCTAGATGTCAAATGGAGGCCTTAAGTGTATGTTTGTTTTATGTATGACTGCATTTTCTTTCCTCTCAATAATCTGATATTCACTAAAATTTATTCTTGATCTTGGGGTTGGGTGCCATAGGTATCTCTGAATAATGTAAACCATCAGAATTATTTGGGTTCTCAAAATCTATCGAAGCCTACCACCATGGATATGCATTCATTAGTTGAAATGGAGGAATCTTTGGACAAGGAACTTGAAAAAGCACAAGAGCAGAGGCATTTATGTGAACTTGAAGAAAGAAATGCACTTAAAGCTTATCGAAAAGCCCAAAGGGCTTTGGTGGAGGCTAATGCTAGATGTACTCAACTTTATCACAAAAGGGAACTATACTCGGCTCAATTGCGATCCTTTCTTTTTAGTGATTCAAGTTTATTATGGCCCACAAGGAAGCAGGAACATGTTGGAATTGGTTTGGGCCACATGGACAACACTTCTAGAAATGTAGAATTGATGCTGCCATCTAATCATTCTATAAGGCCTGAATATGATGGCCATAACCAACCAATGTACAATTCAAATGTCCAATGTTCTCCCTTGAATATGTCATTTGCACATGTCAATGGCCAAAATTTGGGGCCTGAACCATGCAGTGAACCAGATGCAAGTACATCAGAGCCATTGCATATTAACAGAAATAATGTTGGAAATTTAATGAGCTCCCCGTCAAATGATCGTAATATTTCCATTGATGAAGATGAGGAGACATCTTCATTAGGCCATGAATCTGAGCAACGAAATTTCAAAAGTCCGCAAACAGAACCAAATTACAGGGTAAGGCAATATGATGGTCTTGATCACTCAAACAAAAATTTATCCATCAACGAATCCCAGGATTCTTTGCTTCTTGAGGCAACATTAAGATCTGAACTATTTGCACGGTTAGGAAGGAGAATTTTTCCAAAAAATAGTGGTTTGACCAACTCAGAGCCTATAGATGATCAGGGGATTGAAAATGACAATGGAAGTGAAAGAACTCACACCAGCAATGGTAGTGCTCCATTGTTAGAAGCAGAAAAGAATCAAGAGTTTGATCTTGAAGGTGATTTTCTTTGAAAATTGATACAGTAATTTTGTTCTTAGTAATATATAGCACTTGTTATCATGTCCGATATTGGCTGAATTATTTTATGGTATTGTTCTCCTAGCATGTGCCATCTTGGATCTCATTATGTTTTTCTTGGTCTATTGAAGCAACTCTTTTTTTTTTTTTAATGTTGATTCTTGCTTGCTGGTAGCTTCAAGCACACAAAATTTTAATCTTACTCAATTGCTGGATGATTAAAATTAAGTGCTGTTGCTAACCTAATATCCAGGAAGGTGGTGAATTGCTGCTCACTTGGATGCATTTTCCCCTTTTCTTATTGTATCTAAATAACATTTCATTATGGTGCAAGGGTAACAAACTTGTAAATTGTTCATGATTATGCATCATCATAATCTGTTCTTTTCAATATAATGTTTATGATGTATGATTGATAATTTTTCCACATATTTTTGGGACAGCAATAATTGCATGACATTTCATATTCTGGTAGCCTGTCCTGCAGAATTGCATTGTGAATTTGGAGATCACTCTTAGAAGCTACAGCAAAATATACTACAGGAGAATGAAAAAGATCTACCACTACTTTTCTTCCTTTTCTTTTCCCTTCTGTGGATAGGCAATTTTTGTACCAAGGGGGAAAAGGATTGTTTTTTATTGAGTGGTTTTTTGTAATTTAGAAATAAAGTTTCTAGGTAAATAATTCTTCTAAACTCGCCATGAGAAATATGTGAGTACAAAAGTTTGTCTAAGTTTTTTTTTTTTTTTTTTTTGATGTGGATATGCAACCTGGACAAGGAGAAAAGGGGTTCAAACAGCAATTTGGTTGCATGGAGTGTTTATTTAACTAGTTTGATAATACCGTATCGCACATCAACATTTATTTTATTTATTTTTTATTTTTTCATATTTTAAACTCTTTTGATATTTTCTTTGATTTAGTTATCAATGGGGCTCCTAGCAACATCGAAAAGAAAGATAATGAACATTCCACTGGTGCTCATCAGTCAATAACTGTCATATCTTTACCTACTTCAGTTTTGAGAAGTGCATTTCGTCATGTTAAAGTCTTGCCTCCCTTCACTTCAGTACAAATGGAGAGTAGAAAGAATCAACAAGGTGACATGTGTGATTATTACAATGTAGATGCTGGCTGCAATATTTCTGGAGGAATCCAGCATAGCATTCTCATACCAAACCCTGTGGAGGAAAGTGTTATAGAGGTATGTGAGAATGAAAATGGTTCTTTTACCTGTGATATTGCAGTTGATCCATTTTGGCCGCTCTGCATGTATGAGCTTCGAGGGAAATGCAACAATGATCAATGCCCTTGGCAGCATGTTAGGGACTTCTCCAATGAGAAAGTTGGTCAATATCAGCATGATGATTCTGATAGTGCCGGTATGAATTATTGGTTCTAGTTCTAACTTTTAATTGCCATATCACCTTCATCATTGTTTACACTCACTAGCTTGTGCAGACTGTCAGGTTCAATCAGGAGTGCATGGAAAAAAACATAATGGTGAAACAGCGCTTCTCAAGTGTGCCAATGTTTTGACTCCGCTTACTTATCTAGTTGGTTTAGATATTCTGAAAGTTGATGCACATTCCTATGAGTCCGTTGTTGCACGTAAAAAGGGACAGTGCTGGCAGAAGTGCTTCAGTACCTGCTTAGCTTTGTCAAAGTTTATTCATAAAGATTTGCCTGCTGGTGATCCTCTGTTCCACAACAATGATGGTCGTATTGAGGTCAATGGGAGTTGGGATAAGCAGTCATCATACTTTCAGAGTAGAAACATCATAGTGGTTTGTTTATTCTGCTTTTTTTTTTTTCATTATTACTGGTTGCTTGACTGTGAGCTTTGTTGTCTTGATATTTTTTGTGGTTTTTGTTAAAAAAATTATATTTTTTCCAGTTAATGGATCTTAGTCACAAGTGTCAATTTAACTACATGCTCAGAGTGTGCAGTATAATTTTATTAATGTTCCTTTATTTTTGTAATTGCTTCTTTATTAATATAGAAGTCATGTCAGATCTAAGTTGCTTATTTCCTCTCACAAAACTGTTGTTTTCCTTTTTCTTTGTTCTGGAATTGATGTTAAAAGTTGGATAACTACTTGATGGTCTTCTTGTAACTGTTTGACTTGCTTCTATAATTGTATTTTCATATGCACTTGCCCTATGGCATTTAAGTTTTTATTACTGTTCAGCTTATTTTTAAAGTTTAGGTTGGCAATAATTTATGAAATTAGAGATGGCTGCATCAATTTGGCTGATTGCATATGTTTTGTTCTATGTAGTTAGACCTTACCCCTTTGTAGATTCTCTCTGTTTGCATGTGGCAACTTCAGTGCAATCAAATCATTGGGAAACTAAAGAAAAAATAAAGTTTAAAGAAGCTGAAAATTTTAGTATGCGTTCTCAATCTGAGGCTCATTTGGGTTGGGATACTGTCAGTGTTTTTGGTATTGAGCTATAAAAGTATGATTATTTCAGTATATTAGGTGCTGGTCCAGTGGTTTACAATTTAGAGATAGGGATGAGTTTTGTAATTTCTAGTTCTGGTGGAACTGGTTGGCTGTTGTGAGGTACTTTAAGTTCTAATCTGCATCTTTCGTTGACTCCTTTTTGTCTAAAAAAAAAAAAAAACATTTACCTTCTAGCATTGTCAGGTATATGTTGATATGAAGCTTAATGATTGTGTTCTCATTATAGGGCTAGAAATAGAAATGAGAGTAATTTAAATTCTTTTTATGGTTATTTTGTGAACAATGCACAGAATGGAATTTGAGCCTTTTTTGACAAAATGAAGCTTTCCTTTACACGAGGTGTTATGTTGGATGTGTGTTACATTTCTAGGTTATCTTAACGAACGGTGCAATTCTTTAGAAGTGTATTCTTCTGTTCCTCGTGGGTGAGCGGGTCTTTACTGATTATTTTCTTTCTTTTCTTTAATTTTATTTTTTAGATTTCTTGTCAATGTAATGACTTGTTTCTTATTCTTGCTATGTCTTCGACGTATTGTATTACCCCGGTGTAGACTGTGCCTTCTCACTTTTTTCACTTCATGTTATTGATGCATTTTTTAATTCCGTCTTATTGTTAGAATGTTAATCTCATTTAAGCTTCCTTTTTGCTTAATGTGTATTAGAATCATTTGAACCAAATGCTACCTTCTAATGTGCAATCCTTGGAAAAGGCCCTCCTTATTCTCAGTCAGGAGGTGAACAAACGGGAGGGTTTGAACAAGGTGAATATTGCATTCCTATCATCTTCTAGCATCATGATGGGTCTTCCATTATCATCTCTGATCATTCTTTTTGCAGGCTTTAACTGTGCTTTCAAGGGCTATTGAAGCTAATCCAAACTCTGACTTTCTGTGGATATCTTATCTGCTTATTTACTATGGGAATGTGAAATCAATTTCAGAGACGGATATGTTCTCATATGCGGTATGTTATTCAGAGTAAGGGAGTAATATTCCTTATTATCCATATTCTTGTTGTGATATTGATTACAACTGAATTTTTGATTTATTATTATTGAATTTGCATAAAAGTGGTATTTTCTATTTTCAATTCGATCTGCATAGAAACAGTGAGGAGAAACAATTTTGTCTAGGTAGAGTTGGCTTATCAGTAGAATTTTCTGTTGGATAATTCCCTTTGCTCAATGCAGCTTTGAATGTCTGTTTTTTAGCTTTTAGCATTATCCAATTGTAACTTTGAAGGTTTACATAATGAGAAAATTCTCAATATTCATCATTTATTTTACCAATGTTAAGGTATGTTGGTATGCCTCCATCTTTTCTTCCCATTCTATTTAATCGGCAGAATAAAAAACAAATAGTTTTTTTATTTTTATTTTAAGAAAGCGGATAATATTCATGTCTTTTAAGGTGTTTGTGTGTATGAACATACTTGAATAGTTTGTTTTTGTTTTAGCAGCAGGATGCATTTCCTTCTGTGTCAATTCTTTTCCTTAAATGGATTAAAAATGCAATTTCTTTGTGTGGAAATACTCTCTCTTTCTTCAGGTCAAACTCAATGATGGATCTTATGGACTCTGGCTTATGTACATTAACAGTCGTGCAAATCTTGATGATCGTTTAGATGCATATGATGCAGCCCTCAGAGCACTCTGCCACCACTCATCTGCTTATGAAGGGGATGAAGTGTATGCTAGCGCATGCATCTTAGACTTGTTTTTGCAGATGTTAGATTGTTTGTGTATGTCTGGGAATGTTGAGAAGGGCATTGTGAAAATCTGCGGGCTCCTTCCTGCAGCGACTAATTCAGATGAGCCTCATTCCTTGTTGCTCTCTGATATCCTTGCATGCTTAACCATTTCTGATAAACTTATGTTCTGGGTTTGTTGTGTGTACTTAGTTATTTACAGGAAGTTGCCTGAGGCTATTGTACAGAAGTTTGAATGTGACAAAGAACTCCTTGCAATTGAATGGCCTTGTGTTCATTTGCCAGAGGTGGAGAAGCAGAGGGCTATGAAATTGGTGGAAATGGCTGTGGGTTCTGGTAAAGTTTATGCTAATAGTGGATCACCTGCAAATGAGACCAATCTCCAATCAGCTCAACATTTTGGCATCTGCCATATTAGATGTATGGTGGCACTTAATGGCTTAGAAAGTTGTAGGAGTTTGTTGGATGAATATATGAATATATACCCATCCTGCTTAGAATTTGTCCTCATGTCAGCAAGGATTCAAAACATGTGCTTTAAATGCTCAAGTTGTGAGGGGTTTGAGGAAGCCCTTAAGAAATGGCCTAAGGGAACTCCTGGGATCCATTGTATCTGGAATCAATATATTGAATGTGCCTTCCAGAACGGAGATCCTGAATTTGCAAAAGAACTTATTGTCCGCTGGTTTGACTCCCATTCAGGAACACAACATCCTCAAGAAGAAAAGTTGGGTGCACTAAGTGCTAATAACTCAGATGGGTTGTTGAATTTGTCATCTGCATCAAATCCAGATTTCTTGACATCAAATTCTAGTCAGATGGATATGACATTTGGATATCTTAATTTCTCTTTGATTAAATTATTGCATGATGATTACACTGAGGCTCGCAATGCCATTGACAGAGCATATAAGGTTGCATCTGCACGTGCACCATTCTTCAAGCATTGCTTGAGAGAACATGCCATGTTCTTGTTCACTTATGAGCCACAGTTAAAGGGGGATGCTTTCACAAGTCAGCATCTGAATGTTTTAAATGGTTATTTGGATGATACTCAGACTGTCCCACTATCTGAGCCTTTATCTAGACGCTTCATGAATAAAATCGAAAAGCCAAGAGTTCGGCAACTAATTAGTAGTATATTAAGTTCAGTTTCATATGATTCTTCTGTAGTGAACTTAGTTCTTGAAGTGTGGTATGGACCATCTCTTCTACCCCAAACATTTAGGGAGCCAAAGGAATTGGTCGATTTTGTGGAAGCAATCTTGGAGATGGTGCCATCAAATTATGAATTAGCCATTTCCACATGTAAGCTTTTGGGCAGAAGCGAGCAATATACAGAGATGGCTTCTGACAGTATGTTGTTCTGGGCAACCTCAACCTTAGTCAATGCAATATTTAACGCTGTCCCAATTGCACCAGAGTACATTTGGCTTGATGCTGCAGGTATTCTGGATGGCGTTGCAGGTAGTGACTTGATCTCTGATAGGTTTTACAAGAGAGCTTTATTAGTGTATCCATTCTCTGTTAAATTATGGAATTGCTATCATAACATATCAAAGATGAGAGGAGATGCAAGCTTTGTTCTAGAAGCCGCAAGAAAAAAGGGAATTGAACTTGGTTAAATAATTGTTTGAACAAGTCGAATACAAGTTGGTAGAATCAGCATTTGCCCGAAAGTTTATTGGGGATCAGTTTTGCTTAGTTATAGGAATTGTTGTTGGCCCAAGTCTGTATAGATGATGCAAGTCATTAAATTTGTTAATCCTTGGCAAAATAGATATTTTGAGCAAACACATTTAACAGAAATGTTTACGGTACAGTAAATATGCAGGGATAGAAGTTTTCTTAGCTTTTATCAGGTGAAGAATACTGTTGTAAGTAAGATTTTGGATATTCTTACTGTTCTTTTTATTTGGGTTTAATTGTGATTAATGAAATTTTGTACTGAACATTAATTGATTGTTTGATAAATATAATTTACATTTAAATTTCTGATAGCTTATTTTGGTTCATTTGTTTATATTTCTGGAAAAATAAAACTAGAAATGTGGTAATGGTGGAACTGGTCATGACATGACTGCTTTGTTCCTTGAGAGATTCTCAGGCAAGAGTTTTACTATTCAAATTGGCTCGACTTGTATAAACATATATTTTTTTTTTTTTGAAGTTATTAAGAGTAAACACAGTATTTGAATCAGAGAGCACCTAGACTTTCAGTGAACTTTTATGCTCCAAAAATGGAAAGGTAGTAGATATAAACAAGTTAGGGTTGTTTGTATGTCTCCCAATCCTGGCTAAAGAAACAGTTGGAAGCTGTGAAAGAAGCATTTTGGCATACAAAATAACCCTACAAACTGTATGAACTAGCCTTGCACAAAAACATTCCATAAAGAGAGGATACTCTCAGGTCCCTTTACTTTCCATATCATACTATAAGGTTCTTATATATTCAGAAATTGAACTGTCTGATCATTCCATCCAATTGTAATCCATTACACCTTTATGAACTTATACAAAGACAAAATTAACCTCTCTATAACATAATAATACCAAACTACCCAATGCCACCGACGTCATTTGCTCTACCACCATCCAATTATCACATATACTAATAAAAAATTAACAACCCAACAATTTATCTTTTTTAATCCCCACAGATTCAAAACTCAAGAAACATAAGATTTCCTGGAATGAAATATAACAAAATATGAAAATAGAAAACCACAACTTTTCATTTTTTTTCTCTTAAATCTGGAAAATGGAAAGCTATAATATAATATCACTAAGATTTCCATTTAAGGAAATGGATATTGGGAAAAATTATGTAAACGTTCCTATAAACCAGACCCAATTATATCCAAGAATTTTTTCTCACATCTTCTCTCAGACTCTCTAATACAAATGAAAGCTAAGAGGTTTATATAGGTTTTAAAATTGTTTGGGTTGGTGGAATTAAGGCAAGATATTAGGCAATGGTTATGCACCTCCATTGACAATTGCCTATGTTAGGCAACCTTTATTTTTAACCAAAAATGGTTGGTGCTCAGTTCCTTGACAATCTCCCACTTGAACACTCCATGCAGTAGATCTTTCTGGTCTTGCTATTCTCACAGGCCGTCGATAGCTACCATCTTTGTCAATATATCCGCCGAATTCTTACTTCTTTGGATTTTCTCCAGTATTAACACCTCCTCTTCCAATAAGGTCTAATGAAGTGATAACGAAGTCCAATATGCTCGGTTCGAGAATGAAATGCTGAATTCTTCGCCCAAGTGTATACCACTCTGACTATCACTATACAAAACATTCTTCTCCTGCTTCAATCCTAACTCTGTTAACAAAACCTTAAGTCCATATCATCTCTTTACTGGCTTCAATTACTGCTATATACTCACCCCCTGTAGTGGATAAAGCTACTATCTTCTATAACTGTGACATCCAACTAACAGCTATAGTTCCAATAGTGAAAATATAACTGGTGGTACTTTTTTGGTGATAGACTTCACCTCCAAAGTTTCCATCTACATAGCATTGTACTTTTATTTTACCCTTACCAAAATACAAACACTTCTTTGTGATGCCTTTCAAATACCTCAAAATCCACTTTGACATATATCTACTAACAACTCCACTGCATGGCCAAGATTTGGTCTTGTACAAACCATTGCAGACATTAAACTCCCAATGGCCAAGGCATAAGGAACCTTAGCCATGAAATATCTCTCTTCCTCTATTTGAGGGGACTGATCCTTAGATAAGTGAAAATGACTTGCCAAAGGTGTGTTAACTGGTTTCGCGTCACTTATGTTAAATCTCTGAAATACGATTGATGTACTCTGAGATAATTGCAAAGTTCCTTTTCGCTTACTCTTGTGATTTGATATCATCCATATCTGAACCTGCTACTAACATATCAACATAAAATAGTAAAAGGATATAGCTAGATTTATATCTTTTGAAGTAGCAACAGTGGTCAGCATTGCACTTTTGGAAACTTTCCTTGTGCATGAAGCCATCAAACTTTCTATACCACTGGCCTAGGCTTGTTTTAGGAAATACAAACTCTTCTTAAGTCTGGATATCTTGTTTTCCTTCCCTTTTTCTGGGAAACCTTCTGGCTGGTGCATGTATGTATCCTCGTCTAAGTCTCCGTGAAGAAATGCAGTCTTCATGCCTAACTGTTCAAGATAAAGATCTTCAATAGCAACAATACTTAACATTGATATAATAGTATTGAGCTTCACAACGGGAGAAAAAATGTTGGTGTAGTCAACCTTTTCCTTCTATTGAATCCTTTAACAACTAGTCGGGCTTTGTATCTATTGGAACCATCATGCTCATCTTTCACTCGGTACACCCATTTGTTATAAAGTTCCTTCTTCCTCATGGGTAACTTAGCTAGTTCCCATTGTCTGGTTGGAGACTAGAGACTCTATCTCATTTTTCATGGCAAGCTTCCACTTGCTAGCATCACCAGTCTAACAAGCTTCATCACAACATTCAGGCTCCCCTCCATCAGTCAGGAATAAATAGTTCATGCATCTCTTGTTAGGCTCATGAGGTCGAGAAGACCTTCTCAATACAGGATTTGGAGTAGGAGGTTCTGGTGTGTCCAATTCTTGCACATTGCTTTGTACAAGTTCCTCTAGTTGAGTACTTGTTACAATCGACTCTATCACGGAACTATCTAAGACATCATCTGCATTTGCAAATACTGGCCCACTCTGCTTTAAATGGTTGGCGTCAATTTTATGCCTATCCTTGTACATTACTCTTTCGTTGAAAACCACATCTCTATTGTGGATCACCTTCTTATTTTCGTCATCCCAAATGCGGTAGCCAAACTCATCCTAGCTATAACCGATGAAGGTGCATTTCTTAGATTTGGGATAAAGCTTATTCATGCTTTGATCACTAATATGCATATAAGCTACACAGCCACAAACTTTCAGATGTGATAATTTTATCTCTTTTCCACTCCATACCTCCTTTGGTATTCTGTGCTCTAATCGAACCGATGGGCCTCAGGTTGATCAAGTTGTTGTGTTGATGAATTTTGCCTAGAATTGCTTCGGTAAACCTGACAGTATATGAATGCTTCTGGTTCTTTCTGTCAATGTTTGGTTCATATACTCAGCACACCACTTGTGTTGAGGCGTACTGGCACGTTCTCTCCATTCTAATCCCGCGCTCATAGTAAATCTTCTTGAATTTGGTGTCTTTATATTCAGCACCAATTTCAGTTCTAAGCCTTTTAATCTTCATACTTATCTGATTTTCAACCATAGCTTTCCATCTCTTAAAAGCCTCAAACACTTCAGATTTATGCTTTAGAAAGTAAAACCATTCCTTCAAAGAGTGATCATTGATGAAAGTCATGAAGTAGTGTTTCCACCAATAGATGAAACAATCATTGGTCTCCATCAGAGTGAACAAGCTCTAGCCTTTCTTTCTTTAGGGTTCTGCCACTTATCTGAAAGACGACCCTTATCTGTTTTCCAAGTATGTAATCTTCGCACATGACTATCTCAACTGATTGTAGACCTGGAAGTTTCCCCTCCAAGTGCATAATTTTCATCCCCTTCTCACTCACTCATGTGCCCAAGTCTCTGGTGCCACATATTGGACTCAATTACAAATATACGGCTAAAAAATAGAAGGTGGACAGACAATACGGTTTTTGCTAAAGAGATATGCGAACTACCGAAGCTCGCTAAGCGAGCTTATTTTTTTTTTTAATTTTTTAATAGAAGTTCGCATAAGAGATATGCGGACTTTGATTAATTATGACCGTTGGGAAATTAATGATGCGCTAATGGAGCGTTTAATGACGGGCTAAGTTCGCATAACAGATATGCGGACTCTTTGAAAAATTAAAGAAGTCCGCATATCTGTTATGCGAACTTCAGGCAGAACACCAAAACCGACCAGCTTTTTGAATTTAAACAAAAAACTATCCACTTTCATTCACAAACCACCAAATCACTCAAAATTCTTAGTTTTAAGTTCAGAGGATCAGGTTTTTTAGCGAAAAAGGTATGTTTTCTAATTTTAATTTTAGTATTTTAATTTTTAATATTTTAAATTTAGTATATTAATTTTAGTTAGGATTTAGGGTGTATGATTAGAAATTGGAAATTTTGCATGAAATATTTGAATTTCGAAAATAGGGTGTATAATTAGAAATTAAGAATTTTGCAATTAGTTTTTTAATTTTGAAAATAGGGTGTATGCTTAGAAATGAATAATTTTGCATTTAGTAATTTAATTTCGAGAATAGGTTGTATGATTAGAAATTTATAAATTTAGAATATTGAAGTTAATATTTTAATTTAGAAAATAGTATAATTGTTGTAGACATACTCTATAATTAATTCACGTAATAATATTAAAAATAGTATAATTGTAAACATACTGTATAATTTTAGAATATATTTAAACATAAATAAATTTATCGTCCGGGAAGCAGCGATGGAGCGTGGAGAGTCATCATCGCAGCAGCACCGTGTGTTGGATCAGGGGCCGGCGACCCGAGATCTGCTGTTCCTCCAGGAGGAA
>CANUEY010417957.1:0-20220 GCA_948099555.1 Croton setiger
TTCTAAGTATAGAGGCAGTTTTAGGGTACCAACTTTGGAGGGTTATAACTTCCAATTGGTGAAGCCTATGTGAATTTTGGCTGTATGGGTTTGTAGAGGGTATGTTTGTCTAGAGATCTGTCTTTTTAGTTTGCCAGAAAACCATCGAAGGTGGCCGAAATAGTTGCTGAAAGTTGGGTTGAGAGATAGGCTGATTCTGGATTTTGGGTAGGCAGTGTTGAGGAGCCAACTTTGAGGGCTCATATCTTTTTATCCAGAGGGTTTTTGGGAATTGTGCTCCGGTGGTTAGCTAGAGGGTGTGTAGGGGAAGAGAAAGGTGGTCTTAGTTGGCTGGAAAGCCACCAGACGAGGGCGTAAGGTCGTCGGGAAGTTGGCTGGAGAGTCAGCTTTCCTCGGCAGCAGGGCAGGCGGGCTGGCACGCCGATCAAAACGGCACCAAGGGCGTGCATTTTGATCCAGGCGCGCGCCCAGCCGCGAGGCACCTGCGGGTGGCTGGAAAATTTCAGTTTTGGTGCCTGGATTTTTGTGTAACTGTGTTTAAACCCCTGAACTTAAATTATTTATACATTTAGGTCCTTCAGAATGATTTTTGCATAATTTTCAATTTAATCCAGCAATTTAAATTATGGAAAATTATGATTTAGCCCCTGTAGTTACTGTTTTGTTACAGAACAGCCCTCCTGGGCAGAAATGTATAGTTTTGGCAAATTACATTTTAGTCCCTCAATTTTCAATAATTACACTTTTGACCCGGAAACTTTTATAAATTATGTTTTAGCCCTTCCAGCCTAATTTTGACGTCCTGAATCCGTTTTTGACTCAGAAATGAATTCCGAGATCGTTTTAAGGCTAAAAATTCAGATTTAAAGTGTTTAACTAAAGAATTTAAATATGAAATTGGATTTAATTATTTATATGGTTTATTTAAACTTGAAATTTAGTTTTAATAATTATAATTATTATATGGAAAATTGGGATTTATAATGTGATTAAGTATGTTATAAAATAAGTTTGAAATTGGAATTTTATAAACTACTTGGATTAAAAATAACACAGAGATTAAATATGAAATCATGCATCATAGCATATATAGATTTTTTTTTTTGATTATTTAAACATCATGGTTATGTTATGCATTATAGGCGCATCGAGTTCTCGAGCGGCACGGGGTAAGGAACCCGAGGGCCACACAAGCACACAGTGGTGAGGTAAGTGCTAAGAACACTTACTTATATGTGTTTGATATAAATTCTGTGTTATTGCTAATTATGCTATATAGTGATATAAAGACTACATTTGAGATCGGAACACCCTTGAGGTATGATTTATTATTATATGACTTTTGACATATTGTTTGGACCGGTACTGAAGCCCGGTCAATTGGTTATATGAATTGCTATGTTTGTGGTTCCTGAGTCGGTACTGAAATCCGACCAGTTGAGTTATATGATCTGGAATAAATGATATATATTATACCATGCTAATATTACTGGTAATGTAATATGTGTTTATATGGATATATGATTATTACAAGTATGAGATTATATAAGCATGACGATATGATATATATGATTTTCAAGCATGTGTTCACAGAACTTAAATAAGGCGATTGTGATTACCGTTACCAATGTTGCAGATTTCACGTTTGAGAAACTACAGTTTCCTCTATGATTTGATGAAAAGGCCTACTGGTCTAATATGTTATAGAAAGACCTACGGATCCTATACAGTGCAGAATGATCTGGTGAATACTGCATATAAAAGGTTGATCTACGGATCCCTTTATGACCGACGATGTATTCCGGTCTTACAGGGTTGCTGGCCAGCTATGGTTACTAATATGCCGTGAAATTCCCGGGGTAACATATGGTCGATAAATCACAACCAATGAATAAGAAATGACATGTCATCATGCAATTAATATTACAGCTTGTTAAGAATGATATATGTGATCTGAAAAGGATTGATATTGATATGTTTGATAAATTGCCTTATATGTTATATATGTTCTGTTTAGCACTTGCTGAGTTTTGCGACTCATACAAAACGCATATTTATGTTTTCAGGTTTGCTGTTTGAGTGAAGTACTGAGACTTCACTGGTCTATTGCTCAGGTCGGTACAGCTGAAGCCTAAGCCTCTCTCCCTCTCGTCATATCATTTGTACCAGTTGCATATAGAATTTTGTTTAATGCTATTTCTGTATAGCATTACTTTTGTAGTTGGCATGTATATATATATGTTTGTTAAGTTTGGGATAATAATGGTATAAAGACATGTAAATAAATAATAGTAAATTTTGTATGTTTAATATTTGATTTATGTTTGATATTTGGAATATGTATGTTATATGTTGGGTTATAATGTTGTGGTATAGTTTAACATGATAATTAAAATGGTGATATAAGTTTAAAAAAAAAGTATGACATGTTTTATAACGTAAGGTATAAGAGAGGACGTTACAAGAAATATCGAAAGAATTACAAGAACTTGCTGTCAAGAAGATGGATAAGGAGCTTGAGGAAAATCCAAAGTACATCATAGTTATAATATGTCTTGGAAATAAAGCTTATTGAGTGGAAAATAAGCTTAGGCCGAGGAAAACAAGTTTGGGCCGAATTTTGCATGCATAGAGTGCATGAACCGAATGTGCATGGGTTGGATGGTAGTGAATTTGGACTATTTTTGTGGGCCAAGTATTTTGGACGAATTTTGCTATATTTTGCTATATTATTTCCTTTTTTAGTTAGGAATTGGATTTGTTATCTAGTTAGAATTTGTTTAGGATTTGTTTTAGATTCTATTTAGATTTCCTTATTTCATTAGGATTTATGTCTTTCACGATAAAAGAGGCAACATATGCTTGTAAGAGATAATCAATCATTCATCAAATTCGAAATTACTTATTCTCTTCAAGAATATTTCTTGTGATTCTAGTTTCAGGGAGAGAATCTCTAATTCTTAGATGGCATCAGGAATTCAAAATTACTTATCAGACTTTGTTTGTGGCATTTTTCTGATTTCTATCTCACAAAACCCTTCCGTTATTAACGTTATTACTTTCATAAGCAACGGGTTTTATAGAGGGTGAGTTGCTTCATTTTCAGAATTCTTATCAAAGTGTGTGTGTGAGTTTAAGACCTTTATTGCCATAGGGTTCTGCGTCAAGAACATATGTGACACCCCAAACCCTACTTACGTCGTTTTCGACGTCATTTCATGCATAACGTGCATTTTGATCTGAAATGCATCATATTAAATTTGATATATGATTTGAATATAATAAGGGATAAAATGAATACGATAAACAAGTAATGTTTTAAGCTCGTTTATCGTCGGAAGACACAAACGAGGCCCGATTAGGGTTTTTGGTTCGCGCGACTGAAAAATGTCAGAAACACAAAAAATATAAAGTAAATGATTTTGATATTTTGAGATATGTTTATTAATATGATAGTAAGAGTTTTGGAACCCTAATTTTACGACGTCATCGTACGGTTTCGGTTCCGTAAATATCGTTGAGGTTTCGAAGTTGGTTTCGGCCCTCGACCGAATCGCGAATAATTTTTGGTTCCGATTTTGACAAAACTTTAAACACTTGTTATAATCATTATTTTGACCCTAAAATCAGATTGAAAATAAGTGCTGGCATAGAAATTGGCTGGAATCATAAAAGGAAATAAAGAGAAGAATGAGGTAGAAAGTAGGATTAACTTTAAGTAAGATATTTAGTTGCTTAAGTTAAAAAATGAAGTAGCTGGTGTAAAGTGTTGCATATGGACTTGTTTCAGACATTAAGAGGTGGCTGGAGTGAGGTTTGAAGAGGTGTGATAAGCTGGGTTTTCGGGCTGGAAAAGAAAGAAAGAGAAAAGAGAGAAAAAAAAAGAGAAAGAAAAGAAAAGAGAAGGAAAAGAGAGAAAAATAGAGGAAAGCTTTGATTTATCAGCTTTCAGAGGGTTCCTAAAGTTGTTAGAAAAGATTAGAAGTGATAGGAATGGAAGAGAATGGCTGGAAATTGAGAGAGAAACAAAACACAGTAGAGAGAGAAAAACACTTTCTGGTAAAAACAGTATTGAGGAACCAACTTTGAGAGGTAGTATCTTTAAACCTAGCGTGCATAGGGGAAATCCGGCCTTATAGGTCGATAGAAGGGATGTAGATGAAGAGTTTGGTGGTCGTAGTTCGTCGAAAAGCCACCGGAGGTAGCCGAACGAACTGCTGGAAGTTGGGAAGAAAACCAGGCAAAATCTGGAATTATAAAAATAGTGTTGAGGAACCAACTTTGAGAGGTTATATCTTAGACCCTAGGGTGCTTGGGGGAATTCTGACCCGATGGTTTGATAGTAGGGGTGTAGAGGAAGAAAACGGTGGTTGTAGTTCGCCGAAAAGCCACCGGAGGTAGACGTACGAACTGCTGGAAGTTGGTTGGGAGTCACAGGAATTAGGGCAAAACAGAAGTAGAAGAGAGGAAGAACTGAAGCCCAGTCATCTGTGATATATGAAAATGAGATTATATGATTATATTCAATTGATTGGACCAGTACAGAAGTCCATTCAACTGAAAATATTTGATATATGAATTATGATGTTTGTGGTTCCTGAGTCGGTACTAAAATCCGACCAGTTGAGTTATATGATGTGATATTGGATATATATGTTGTTTAAACTGGTACTGAAGCCCGGTCATGTGATTATATGAAATATGATGAAATGAAATGTATATTATATAAATGCATTTCCACAGGACTAAAATATAACGTTGTGATTATCGTAGCAAGTGTTTCCAAATTTCACAAAAGAAACCTAGGGTTTCTATATGATTTGACGGAAAGGTCTACTGGTCCTATATGTTACAAAAAGACCTACGGGTCCTATATGATACAAAATGATCTCAGGATACTGTATGTTATAGGTTGATTTTCGGATCCCTATATGATATGATTGACCGAAGGTTTATACCGGTCTTATGTGTTTACTGGCTAGTTATGGATACTTATATGCTGTGAAATTCCTGGGGCAACGCTTGGTTGATAAATCACAACTAAAGAAAAAGGAAAGACATGTCATTATGCATATTATGATATGGATATGAATATATATGATAAATATGATTTGGAATCATGCTATTTTGCTAAGTTATGTTAATCTGAACTATGTTCTAGAATTGTGATATTTTGCTAAGTTAAGAATATATATGTGTCTTTTATACTCTATTTTAACCAAAATTATTATTTTTAAAATGTTATTTGGTTTTACATTTTATTACTATCAAATAGTTAAAATACTCTGCTTAGAGAGTTTAGTTTTCTAAACTCGTAAGTTATGGAGACAAGTTAAATAGATAGGAGTTATCAAAAAAGCGGAATCAAAGTGTGCAACGGGAAGAGCAATAGAGAGCGTAGTGAAAATTAGTTTGATGTGTACTGTAATTATAGAAGAATGTATATGTTACCAGTTAATTATGAACCTTATAATTATGTAATAATAAAATGAAAATATTTATTCAAATATATATTTTATATATCATGTAATATACGTTGTGACACTTAATTCGGTTAGATTTAGTTGGTTAGGGGTGTTACATATAAAATGTCAAATTTGATATTGTATATGTAAGAATTTGATTTGAATCCAATGTTTCATTCAACAGTTAGTATTAGATTTGATGTTTATGATATAAAAAGGATGCTTAATTAATTAATTAATTTAGGTACAATAATTCAGTTAGTGAATAGTTAGTATTTGATTGGATCAATAAAATAAATCATTTTCATCGCATTTTGAAATGTATTTTTCCTGTGATAATTCAATAAATAATTGTTTACAATAAGTTTTTAAAAATATTAATTATCGCACACGAAGTGCGATATAGCTACCTAAATGTCTATGTACAAGTACTATATTAAATATACTCATAATTTAACTCAATTTAATTTCAACGTGTTTACTCATCGACCTCCTAATTATTCGGTGAGCACATGACAAGAAGAGGTGATAATGGGCCTGGATCGGGCCGGGCCATTTACAGAAATGGTGACGTGAAGTGAAGTGAAGTGAACAGATAAAAAAGGGGTGAGAAGGAAATCTAATGTATCACGCCTTCGCTCTCTCTTCCTCTCCTTTCTCTGCTCTGCCAAACGCTCAAAACACATACACACACACTGTCACTCTTCTTACTTTGTCTTTTCTTCTCTTCCCTCCCAAAACAAATAACCAAATCTTCAAACGCAAGTCCCAAAGTTTGCTTCTTTTGCTGCTGTTTGGCGCTGGTTTTCTGGGTTGCCGTTGGAGGAGAAGCTGACCTTTTCTCCTTAAAATCATCAAGGGTACGTTTCTTTATTACTCACATTTCTTTCATTTTTCTCTTTTTCTGGTCTTTTTTTCTTGTTGCATGCTGTGCATTTTCTCTCCGGTTGTTTTCTTGGTTTTGTTTGCAGGCTCTTGGTTTCTTCTGCTTTTCTTTTTAAACCCTCTCTTTTTAGTTTCTAGGGTTTCAGCTTTAACGCTCCTAAAATTTTCATAGGAATTTTTGGTAACAATTGCTTAAAAGCATGAGTGATGAAATGGGGAATGACATAGAAGCGGGAAAAGCAACAGTAAGTGATTCACCAGTTGAAGGGGAAGAAGCCGAAGTGCCTACTTTGTCTGAAAATGGTGGTTCAAGGGATGAGGAAGAGAAGGACGTTGATGCAGTGGATAACACTGGAATTGGGGTGGAGGAACAAAGCCCAGGTGAAAAAGTTGGGGAAATTCCACCTGGTGAAGTGGATAGCAAAGCTAGTCCTGATATTGGTGACATCCAAACTGAATCCAATGCAAATGAACCTGAGATTGATGCAGATGCTGAAGCTGCAGGACATTGCAATGATGAAAATGAGGATAATCAGATTCATGTCTTGAGTCGGAATCTTTTGGAGACCAAAGCTGAAAATAGTGAGATAGTTGAAGATGACAAGAAAGTGGAGGAATTGGAAAAAGGTGAGTTGTCTCCACATACAGTGATTGGTAAGGAGCTGGAAGAATCCAAGTTGGATGAAGATCAGGAGGTCACAATGAACACTCCAAACAAATCATTCCTTCTGGGAGCTACTTCTGCTGATGGCTATGAGTCGGGAACAGAAGAGGAGCAGGCTGCGTTTATGAAAGATGTTGAATCTGTTTATAGAGAGAATCACTTAGAATTCAAGCCCCCAAAATTCTACAAAGAAGAATTGAATTTACTTAAGTAAGCAGTTAGCTACTTAACCATTTTTTTTTACTTATATTAATTTTATGGAAAATTATGTGGTCTTCATTAGAAAACCTTTCCAGCTGGTTCTAATAATAATCCTTTTTCGTTTGACTTAGGTTATGGAGAGCAGTGATCAAACTGGGAGGATATGAACAGGTTTGCTTTCTCTCTCCATGAAATAATAATTCATCTTCGACGGGAAGTGCGTGTTTATTTAATAATCAGATATAAGAGCATATAGTTACACTTCAATCGCTTTTATATGTCAGATATACACTGTATATCTTAATGAATAATTTCAATTAAATCTCCATTTAATTGTTGGCATGCCATATTTGATTGAGCCTTGCAACTTACCCTTTTTCATATGACTGTACTCTAATTTTGATCTTGAGTTTATCCACCATCTTCTCAAATCTACGCAATGTGGTTGGTTAATTTCATATTTTTCAACAAGCTGACATGTTTTTATATAACTCTGAATAAACGTTCTTTTGAAGATTGGAAAATTAATTTATTCAGCTGATTGCTTGTTGATAATTCCTTTGCTGTTTTGGTTACTACCTGTTAAATTACTGGGAGTGAACAAATTTCACCTCTCTTTTGGGTAGTAGAAGTAGGTAAATTGAGCCTTTTATGCACAGTCATTATTAGATGTTTTCATAAAATTCTTTTTACCACTTCTACTGTTATTGTTAATAGTACTATGAAAGCTTTAGGGTCCTCAAATCTCTACTTTTTGCGTCAGTTCAGATTAAAAGTTTTAGTACTTGTGTTTTTTTTTTGATGAATTCCACATATGTTAAATGATTAAAATCCATTTATTTATTTTTTTGCTTGTCTAGCATAGAGTAGAACTTCACAATTCCATGCTTTTTTGCGGATAATTCTGAACAAATTGAACATTGTTTACCAATTTGCTTAGTCTCCTATTAAAATGGTGCATTATTCATTGTTCTTGAGGTTTTGGCTTTACAAAACATGTGAAAATATATTATCCTTGTTTAGGCCTCTGCAAGCACTTTTTTTGGTGAACAAACTAGTTTACCATTGATTTTCAGAGATTACCAAAATTGTAACTTGGTTTGGTAAACCCTTTCGTGGTGAAGGATATTTAAGATATCAATCTTGTTCTGCTCTTTGTTTGGTTTCTGCTGATACTCTTCTGAAACTAGCTGTTGAATTTTGATCTTTTAGTCACAACTTTCTGTAACACTTCAATCGCTTTAAAATCATCATGCATCTGATTGTTTCTGCTGGGAATGTATTACAAAGTTTTATTTTATTTTATTTTATTTTATTTTTATGATCATTTGCAGGTGACCTCATGCAAGTTATGGCGACAAGTCGGCGAATCATTCAATCCCCCGAAGTAAGGATGAGCTTTAGTTGGTATCTGGTTATTCTTATTGAGTTGTTTCCCTATTGATGTTTGAGCTGGATTGGATTTGTATGGTGGAAGAAACTACGCCTATATCTGTGACCCCTTGATTTCCTTTGCTAATACATTCAAACCTTGATCCTGATTTACTTGTATGCTTTGAAAGTCAAATTTGTTGCTCTTTTGCATAAAATTGTATTTGTTACTTTTAAATTAACTATCAATTCTTCATCATGTGTTTGATTGAACAGGACCTGCACTACTGTCTCTTGGACATTCCGAAATTTTTATGAAAAGGTTATTCTCTATTTCCGAGCATATCTATTGTGGATATCACCGCTTTCTGTTTTTTTTCTTTCTATGCTCAGTTCCTTGGGTTTACAATCATCACTATATGCAGGCATTACTTGAGTATGAAAAACATAAAATGCGTTGTGGGGAGCTTCCTTTTACTGATGGTCCATCGACAGAGCCTCTTAGGGTTGAAAACCAGGTCAGCTGAAACTGCAATAGCTAATGCAAGATTATTTTGGTGTATTTCTTGTGGATCATTTATGCTTTGTGCCAGCTATGCATGAGGAGGTTCCAGCTTTGTGCATTTATGCTCTCATTTCCCTGTGTCACCCACCTATCATGGAGTGTGGTTGTGTTGAGCTCTAAATCCTTGGCTGGATAAAATTGCTATGCAAATGACTGAGGCACAATGTTCATAGATAAAATTTCCGGATTCTTATCATAGTGTGCTGCAAACATGAGATGATGGTTTTCTCCGATTATGGATAATTATGGGTCCTGGTTCTTTCTAGCTGCTTTCTCTTTAAATCATTAATCTTTGGTAGGAATTAAATACTGTGTCCTTACTGGATGGTGTGAGAAAAAAGATTATTTGACTTAGTTGTTCCTTTTTCTTGCACATATACTGCATGTTTACTTCTGTTTTAGTTGATTGTAGATTCTCTCGATTCTATCATTTTTAAATGTTCGAATTATAATTGTTTTCTTACCATTAGAATTTTGACCTGTCTTCCAAGTGTCTACTCAATTATCCTTATTTTGTTGCAGACTCCTGGAAATCAAGCTCTTGGATCAGGTAGGCAACGCAGGGATGCTGCAGCTCGTGCCATGCAGGGATGGCATTCCCAGCGTCTTCTTGGTAATGGTCAGGTTTGTGATCCAATCATTAAGGTGCGTGAACTTCTAAGCCAATCGTATTTGTTTCATGCATTATGTTTGGCTTGTAGCCTTGTGTGCATCATTCCAATAATTTCAGCAAGACATTATTTTTATTAAATTATCTACTTTTTGCCTTTTTTTCCTGGGATAGGATAAAAACCCAAATTCTGCATCAAAGGGTGACAAGCAAGTGAAAACAAATGGTATGATGGATTAACTACATCAGCATCTTCAGTACTAGATTGCAAAATAATGTCCTCTGAACTTGGATTTTGGCCAGGTTTGCTGAAGCGTAAAAAACCATTGAACATCGAGGGAGCCAACCATGTTCCCACAACGAAAACAATGAAGCTGCAGTTAGTATCACTGTTTTTTTTACTGTTCTTAATTTGTGGAGCTAAGTAGTTGAATTGTGAAATTGCTGCTGCTGAGTTTTCTTTTTGCAGAGCGGACACAATGGTAATTGATATCGGACCTCCTGCTGATTGGGTGAAGATTAATGTGCAAAGAACAGTAAGATTTTTCTATTTTTTTAATCTTCAGATTTATGACAGTGATCATTCTTAATTTTCTTTTGTAAATTTTAAATTCATTCTATCTTTTTCCTCGACACAGAATGACTGCTTTGAAATATATGCTTTAGTTCCTGGGCTTCTACGTGAGGAGGTACGATCTTGAAGTCCCCTTAGCCTCATCATTGCCTATCACAACATGAAGTATTTTGTTCTTTTGCTGAGTGGTTGATTTTGACCTCAAATATTGTACAAGTTCTTACTTGTTATGCTGTTAATGTTCATTTCAGGTGCATGTTCAATCTGATCCAGCAGGGCGCTTGATTATATCAGGTCAACCAGAGCAACTGGATAATCCTTGGGGTATCACACCTTTCAAAAAGGTTTGCATATATGGGTAGCTTCAAATTCATTGTGCTTTCTTCGTATGACAGATCGGAGTTTTAGCATTAATGTTAGACAAAGGAATACTGAACAATTAAAAAAAAAAAAAAAGCTAGTTTACTGTGTAAATCTTTTTTACTAGAGGTTGTTTTCTCTAACTGTGCAGTATAATGGGTTCTGGTTTCAGGTTGTCAGTTTACCTTCACGAATTGATCCGCACCAGACGTCTGCTGTTGTTACTCTGCATGGCCAGTTGTTTGTGCGTGTTCCATTTGAACTTCCAGATTAAGATTGTGTGATGTCTGCAACTTAAAGTACAGCGGGGATTACTCCCTTCAGAGGAAAAAAAAAAAGCTAGGTTTAGGTTAATGTTGGGGCTAATTTGTAGTGTAAGTGGTGTTGCCATCGCTTACAACTGAAGCTCAATACCAGTTACTTAGGTATATTTACATTTTTCCTTTTTCACTCAGGAATTGATAGTGTCACAGAAAATAAATAAATGCACTTGGTTTCTTCTTTAGTTTCATTAACCTTTATGTTTAATCATATCTCAGGTCTAGGGAAGAAAGAGCTGCTTCAAAATCATAATGTTCAACCAAATTTTGCTTTGCTTTGAAGGACTCGAATGTCAAGTATTACTGAACTTGTTTGATTTCTGGATAGAAAGGCAGTAAAAGTTGGAGTTTCCCCAGAAAATTGCAGATTCGGCTGGGGGAACTGTAGTTAACTTTTGGCGATGATTAGAACTTTGAAATTGTGCAGGATTTCTCTCTAAACTGACATAATGAGGAAAAAATATTCTTGCTGTGTTTTAGGATTCCAGTACATGCCAAGGCTCATTGTGAAAGTTTTAGCATTCAACAATCACTCGGTACATTATAATGTTTAGTTTACAAACTTCCCTAGTAGTGTACAGCACTTATTATAAAGCTAAACAAAAGTCAAAATTACAAAAATATTTCTTTTTTACCTATTGCTTGGACCTCAAATTTATGATGGTTAGTGCGATGGGTGTGATATGCTTGAAATTCTGCATTGGATCACAATATGGTTCTTTTTACACGCTCTGGCTCATGGGAACTCGAAGCTGCTTCCGCTGCTGCTGTCTGTGGAGGTTGAGGTTAGCTTTGGGGGGCTGATAGCCATCCAAAGCAAAGAAAGTGTAATTGCAATGAGACCCGACCAAACAAAAACAATTGTTGGTGTCTTCCCTCTCCTTCCCATCAAACCCTTGGCGAAAGGGTAGAGGTGTGCTAAGACCCAAAAGCTAAAGAATGCTCCGCCGATGAACTTGCTCCATTGTGGAGTTGTGGTATAAATTGTTCTTATGAATGCAAACCCAATGGCAATTATGTTTGTCATGGCAATCACTATTGGTGGAAGCATCAAGGAAGTCCATTTTACCAAGTGCAAATCTGCATAAATATCATCCTCGTCCTCTCCTGCAGATTTAGAAGTCAGGGTGAAAGAAATTTCAATCCCAGCAATCACCTTCAAAAGGCCTTGCACAACAGCCGCCAAATGAGCACTCGTTCCTGAGATCAACCAGAATTGCTCATTCCTCCACCACTCTTCCAATCCTATGCCGGACCATCTCAACTCCAGAACAGCAAGTGCGATCAGACATACAGTTATAATTAAAAGATACACTAAAAATGTAATGTCTAGACTTTGTACAATGAAGTATCCTGAGAAAAGGGAAAGTGCAGGCAGGAAGCAATAAACTATCAAGAATACAGAGGTGAAGGGGTATATGCCAACATTAAGATAGGCCAGGCGTTGAAGTATCTTTAGCTTTTTAGAGGCAAGAAATGCATTGTTTCTTGAGAAGAAGATTTCAACAGAACCTGTAGCCCACCGGAGCACTTGGTGTAGCCTATCAGTCAAATTAATAGGAGCTGATCCGCGAAACGCATCACGTTTTGTCACACAATACACCGAATGCCATCCACGGTTGTGCATACGATATCCAGTTACCACATCTTCTGTCACTGAACCGTAAATCCATCCTACTCTATCACCCCATTCAGTCTTGTCCTCATACCAGCAAGAAATTACGGATACAGCTTCAGCAACTGTGGTGGCATCAAGCGGTTCGCGTGGTACTCTAAGAGCACCAGGAGGACGCCCATACTTAACAGCAGGATGGTCCGCAATGGGTCGAGCTTGGTATTCACAAACCGGTATAGATTCTGCCAACATGGTAGAATTCCCAAACCTCTTAGGTAATAGGTTCAAGTCAAGCTCCGGATCGAAGTCTGTGGTCTTGAGTGGGCGAACTTCGTTACCATCGGTGCTCTTTTGTTCATATCTTTCTGGATTTGGAGGGTCAAATCCGTAGAGAGCAAATCGTCTGAACATGCATCCAGTTCCCACATATACCGGACCTTGTATGCCATCAAGGGCCTTCATTTGTCCATCAAAAAACACAGTATTGTGATTAGCATATCGATCAGAAGGATCAATGCCTTCAAATCTTTGAGGGAATTGAATGTAGCAAATGTTCTCGCCACCTCTATCCATCATGAAGCACATGCCTTCTCGGACAGCTTTGCAGTTATAAATGTAGTGATCACAGTCCAAGTTGAGAATGAAAGGGCCATTAGATAAAATTGCTGATGCTCGAACCAGGCAATTCATAGCACCAGCTTTCTTGTTATGGTCATAGCCTGGCCTCTTTTCACGCGAGACATATACAAACATTGGAAGGCGGATGTCTACATCTGTGAAGTCTATCAATTTGTCATCTCCACCTCCAGTTAGCGGATCAGGACTAGGTGGCTTTAGCATAACTTGAAGAATGCCAGCATGGTCGCCTTTCGAATGTTCAGCTGATGGAGTTGCCCAAGTTCCAGGCCAATGCGTGCCGTCTGCCATCCATGTAGCCTTCTGAACTTTTATAGGCTCCATAGGATCACCTCCACTTTCTCTCATGTGCTTCAGCATTTTCATTTCTTCGCGCGCATTAAAAGCATCAGATCTCCTTCTGATGGAGTCTCCCAGCCCGTTGATTCTCACTTTGAATTCATCATACTCTCTCTTGATTCTTCTCCTGTCTTTCACAAAATCAAGTCTGCTTTTGTTCTTAGTCGGATCAACTTTCAAGCTGAAGTAGGTATCAGGATTTCTGGGTTCGATATCATGTTTTCGACAAAAGGGAACCCACAAATCAGCAAAGCTGCAAGCCTCAGCCATAGCCTCAAATGTAAGAAGAGCACCTCCATCATCAGAAATGTAGCAAGCTATTTTCTCCACAGGGTAATCAACGGCTAGAATTGAAAGAATAGTATTGGCAGTGACAAGAGGAGGCTCTTTCTCAGGATCAGCAGTAGATACAAACATGTCTACACCAGGAAGATCAGAGCGTCCAGTGGGATTGGATGGGGATGGCAATTCGAACTTGTCTCGAAGAACTTCAAGATCAGTAGACCTATTGACAGGACAAATCTTGGGAATTTGATCCAATATCCAGGAAAATGCAAACCATATTTCACAAACCACTGACATTGCCCACAACCATCTTGCATCATCATTTGGATTGGTAATTCTCCAATGTAAGAAGAATCCCATCACCACAAACCGGACCACAATCAACAACCTGCAAGCATGTATGTAATTTTTTCATTATTATTATTACAAGTATTTTGGTTTGTGTATTTTTATAAATAGATAAATACATTACCTGTAAGGACTCAAAATGGCTGCTGGCATTTCCAATCTCCGACTAAGAGGCTTCCAGGGTTTGTCCATATTTTCAACCATCCCACCTTTCAATCCTTCATCATCATCATCGTACATATCATCTTGAGGCCAATAGGCATTGCCATAGCCATAAGTACCTTTGGTTTCAAACAACCATCGGTTGTGATCGAAATCTCCAGTTTGGTTCCTCTTCATCATTGTCATATTATCACCTTTACTCGGAGCTGGCAATGGTAATGCTCCGCTTGAAAAATCAGGCATGTCGTCGTCGTAATCTCCTTTGTAAGACTCTTTGCACCCTGGACACAATCCTGTCTCTTTCTGAGCATCCATATAGCAATCCCTGCAAATTTTGAACCTGCAAAACCAACAAACTTTCATTTGACATTGAATTTCTTGAATTTTGAAATTTTTTTTAAAAAAAAGAAAAATTTAAAAGAACTACGTACCTGCATTGGCAAGGTGTAACGTCATTTCCTCTCTCGTCCTTCATAATCTTGCCATCACAAGCAGGCATAGCACAGGACGAACCTTTAGCACCCGCCATTTGAGGATGCGTAACCTCAGATTCTATAACCTTATCCATCAGATGTGCCCTTGTTACGCTGTTAAATCCTCCGGTGAACAAAGAATTCGAAACGTATTGCTCTTCTGCTTTCACCGCAACCGATGTGTCCATCGGTTGGTTATCCGGCGTCGGAGGAATATGCACTGTATAGTTCATGTAATCGCCTGAAATCTCACCTGACATGTCCAAATCTTCTCTAGATAAACTTATGTATCTTCCGCTGGATGTTCTTCTTGCAAATTTTACAGTTTGGCCACTTGTTGATCGATTTGCTTGCGACCCATTGGAACCACCAGGAGTACGTAGAGATTTCTTTGATGGCTGGGATGAAAGATTTGACATTTTTAAATTTTATGTTGAAAATTAAACAGTTTTTTTTTTTTTTTTTGTTAGAACATGCAAAACTACATAGTTGGGGTTTCTTGAAAAGGAAGGTAAAAAAGAAAAGAAAAGAAAAGACAGGAAAATGGTAAGAGAAGAAGAGGAAGTCTAGGTAACTATAAATAAATAAATAAAATAGTTTTTACGGGTTTTAAGGAGAATTAATATATATGTTTTTTGTGGAGATTAAAGAATTAATGGTGTATTTGATTTTTGGCTAACTCTTGAATTGTTTCTTCAACGTACATCTATATGTATATGTATGGTATTGGATAATGTTTATTAAAACCATCCAATCCAAACAGAAATATAACTATTTGCTATTTTGAGATTTTTTTTTTTTTGAAGGGAGGATTTTGTAAGTTGTTTTAATGACAAGTTCAACTTTTTCATCTTACTTTGATATGATTTTTGGATTTGCTAAAGCTAATGTTTCTTCACCCAGTTGAAAATTAATTTTTTTTTTCTTTTCTCAAAATAATCTATTAGATAATTTCCAGATTAAATGTGTTAGCACATATTAAATTTTTCTCTCTCTTTAAGTGTGTTTTAGTGTTCTCCAAACCATCAAATGTCATTTTTGGATTAAACTCTAATGAAATGTTATTTAATTCAAGTTTCAATCTTTCGCTAAATCAAGTTATTATGGATGTCTTCTTTCTTTTTGCCACACTCACTCCAACGTTGATTGTATGAATTTGACTAAATACCATATGATGAAATCAAAAATGGAAATTGAATTAATAAATAGGAGTGTGTAATAAATTACTCATATACTCTTCTGTGTCTTAGCATTGTAACAGTTACATTGAAAATACTTTAATGAAGAAACAATGACAATTTTTATTTTGTAAGATTTAAAAAAGCAGTTTGTTCACAAAAGAATTTTGAATTAGCAAAAGTTAGAGATAATTCCAATAATTTAAGTGTATTTTATGACCAGGTCTTAAAGTTAGAAGGACAGAAAAGAAGAGATTTCATAAAGATGTGATGGTTGTTGGTTTCACAGTTGAATTTAGCAAAACTGATGGAATTCTGATCTCAACATTTAGCTTTCAAGTTCATTTTGTAAAGCAGAAAATATTAAATGATTTCCATCCTAAAATGTCCCATTGTCTATTTTGTCCAATTATAACTGAGCATCCCAATAATTCTTCTGCAACTTCTTAATTCTTCATTAATTTACTGTATCCTACAAACCAAAGCAATTTCACCAGCAATTAAATACTTGCAAAGCTCAAATCTCACTTTTCCAATCCAATCCAATAAAAATCAAATTCCTTACTCCAATCCAAAGCCTAAAACGCGATCTAATCTTTACAAAAACCAATTCAAAACCTCATTGAAACATAAACACTTCAACAAACAAGTAAAATTTATAAACAAAGTGGAAACAATCTAATGACCACCATCTCTAACATCGCAACCAATCAGATCTGAAGCAAGCATAACATCTGAAATATAAGAGATTATCAATAATGATACAAACTAGCTAGCCTTGTCACATGGAGCTCTAGGGGACAAGGATCTGTTGGTGCTTCTAGATGGACCTTTGACTAGGAGCAGTTTGGAGCAGCCATTGGAATGCATATGATCTTTGTATTAGACAAGGGCTTAACGAAGCTTGAAGGCACACCTAAAGTATTTTTTGTGCTTAATGTGTGTTGAATATAGAGCTGCTCGAAGGATTAGAGTTTAAGTCTTTGACATGGCTTTCGATGACCTAATATTTTAGCCTATATTTATCTTTAAGTAGTTTTGATTGTTTAACAAGATTAATGACATTAAATTTATCTTTATATTTGGCCCATAGGTAGCTGGTCATGTTGGGCTTGTCTTTTTATTAAATTAAGCCTTAGTTTAAGCTTAATTAATTTATATTTAGTATGTGTTACAATGGAGTTATGAGATTCTAGTTTTCCATTTCCATAAAGATTTAGGTTTGGTCCTCTAGCTATAAATAGGGTCTTATTTATTTGTAAATAATTTTTTGATCAATTTTAATTTATTGATTGCTATATGTAACTTTCAGTCATCATAGAGAGAAATGAGGATTTGCTTTTTCTTAATTGGACAATGAATTCACATTTACTTATCAATTGGCATTCTTCTGATTTGTACCCCTTCAAAATCCTTCATTATAAGTGTTTGTGCTTTATTAAGCATGTGCTTTAGAAAGTGGATTTATTTTGTTCTTGAATTTCTTAATCAACTTGTGCAACGTGGTTTGAGATTGCTTGCCATAGGGATCCACGTCATTTGGTATTAGAGCCATTAATAGGTACATTCTAATCTATTTGTAGGTTTAGCCATTGTCAAAAATTTAGATTTTTTTTCTCCTTTAATTCATTTTGTGTGGCCTTTTCTTGGGTTATTTGTTTTGTATGACACCCCCGACCAGAGTCATATGTCATTTTAACGTCATTACATGCATTTTATGCATTTTTATTTAAATGCATTAGAGTTTGATATGATATATGACATTGACATGAAATATATGATTTGGAAATGATAAATATAAGATTTAAAAATGATTAACAAGAGAGGTTTTAAATTCGTTTATCGTCGAAAGACATAAACGGAGCCAATTAGGGTTTTTGGCTCGCGCGATCGAAAAATATCGAAAACGCGCAATATTTTAAAATAAATGAATTTGATATGATTTTACATGTTTTCACACATGATTTAAAGAGTTTTGGGACCAAAATTATACGAGGACGTCGTACGGTTACGGTTCCGTGAAAATCGTCGAGGTTTCGGCTCGGTTTAAGGCACCGATTGAACCACGGCAAATTTTCGGATTCCGATTTTTGTGAAATTTCATACACGTGTTATACTATTTATTTCAACACCTAAAATGAATTTTAAGTTGGTGATGGACTAATTTGGTGGCTGAATTAGAGAAAGTATGAAAATGAGGAAGTGAAATAGGCTAACTTATATGTTAAGTTTATTAAAAAGGGTTTAAGTTGATATTTTGTGTAAAGTAAAAAGAAAATAGCAGCTGTTGGAGGATTAGTGTTGCTGGCAGATTGTTGATGAGTGAATGAAGAGGTGGAAGCTGGATTGTTGCTGGAAAAAGTTAGAGGAAAGAGTGAGCACGAAAGAGAGAAGGAAAAAGAAGAAAGAAAGAGAAAGAAAGAGAAAAAGAGAGAGAAAAGGGAATTGAAGGAAAATGGGTAATCTGATGTTTGTATTGTGTTTCTGGTATGTTAATTAGTTGTTTAGAAGTGATAAATAAGGAAGAGATAGGCTGGTTTTGAAGGGAGAAAGAAAAACGAAAATTTGGGCAATTTCTGGTTTTTAGGCAGTGTTCACGAAGGGTACTTTGAACCTTCATATCTTGTGATTGAGAGTGCATGGGAGGATTTGACTTCGATAGAGTTGTAAAGGGTATGTAGGAGAAGAGTTCTGTGGTTTTAGTTCACCAGAAAACTGCCGGAGGTGATCATAACAATCGTCGGAAGTTGAGAGAAAAACAGGCAGTTTTTAGTTTTGGGTAAAAATCAGTGTGGGAAGCCAACTTTAGGTGGTTATATCTTTCAATCCAGAGGGGTTTTGGGAATTTGGCTCTGATGGTTAGCTAGAGGGTGTGCAGGGGAAGAGATTGGTAGTCGTAGCTTGCCAAAAGGTGGTCGGAGGTGGACGTACGGTTGCTTGGAAGTGGGCTTGAGAGGTTGAGTTGTTAGCTGGATTTTAGAGTGCTGGAGGTCAGGGAAGGTTAAAACGCAGAGGAGGCCCGCGTTTTGACCTAGGGCTTCACGGTCAAAACGGCAGCAAGTGGCTGCGTTTTGGGGCAGAGTGTTTTTAAGCTAAACGGGAGGCGCCCTTGCGTTTTGATGAAAAACGCGCGCCAGCACCTGTATTTCGGTATATTTCTGTTTTGGCGCCTGAAGTTTCTGCCGCATTACAATTTAGTCCTTTTGGGCAATTTTGCAAATATTTTTAATTACAGATTGGCCCCTGAACTTATAAATGTTTATATTTTTGACCCAGAGACTTTTATAAATTATATTTTGGCCCTTTCAGCCTAATTTCGACGTCCTGAATCCGTTTTTGACGTCAGAAATTTATTTAGAGATTGTTTTAAGCCTGAAATTAGAGATTTAAATATTTTAATTTGAGATTTAAATGTTTTATTAGAGATTAAAGTTTATGAATTTATTTTAAAGTATTAAAGAGTTTATTTAAAGTTTATAAATGATTTTAATAATTATAATTATGTTTAATTATAATTATTATATGTTAAATAGAGATTCTCAATTATTTTTATATTGACATTAAATGATTTTAAAGTAGAGATTTTTAGAGATTGAGTTTTAAATTATAGAAAATTAATCGGATTGAAATTAAAACACAATTAAATCAGAGAATTAAATATTAAAGCATGCATCATAGCTTATATGGGTTCCAGAATTGATTTGTTGAACATGGCTGCTATGTTATGCATTATAGGAGCATCGAGTTCGAGAGCGGCACGGGGTAAGCAGCCTGAGGCCCCACTGAACTCAAAGTAGTAAGGTAAGTGTTAAACCACTTACTAAGAGAATTGACAAGTGGTATTGCTTTATATGCTATATTGAATTGTTTGGACCGGTATTAAAGTCCGGTCAACCAGAGATACCTGTTATATGAATTGATTTGTTTGTGGTTCCTGAGTTGGTACTGAAATCCGACCAGTTGAGTAATTTGATCTGATATAGAGATATATATGTTGATTTCATCGGTACTGAAACCCGGCTACATGCTTATATGAGAGATATTGCTATGAAATGTATATTGCATAAATGCATTTCCACAGGACATAATTACAGGCGTTGTGATTATCGAAGCCAGTGTTTGCAAATTTCACCAGAGAAAACCTACGGGTTTTTACAGAGAGGCCTACG
>CANUEY010418254.1:0-12840 GCA_948099555.1 Croton setiger
TTTCCTTCTAACTTTCAGACTTGTCTAGGATGATAAAAAAATAAATATGTAATTATTTAATAAAATCTTAATTGAAATAATAGATAATTGCTATAGTGATAAAAGGTGAATGGTTGTGCCTTACACAATAAAATATTATCACGTCAATTTCATACTCTAAAGATGTTATGGTGTAGTTGGTTAACATATACACTAACATGGTAAAGGTCTTGTTTTTGAACCTTTGTTTGTTTATTTTTCATTTTTATAGTGAGTGGGGCCCACAGGTTTGATTTAATAATTAGGATGGTCTGATTCAAATAAACCATGGTTCGATTCAAATAAACCAAAGGGTAGTTTTGTCATTTTGAAAAAAAAAAAAGTTGACTTTTCCGTTGACTAACGACCAAAGTGGACGGAAAGACCTGAGAGTCTATTTTTTCAAAAGTTAAAGATCCGTTGATACAATTTCCAAAATAGAAGGACCTACGAGTACATTAGGTCAAACTTTAGGGACCCAAAAGTAATTACCCCTAACACATATAATATATATCTAGTGATATATATGATTTGTATAAGTGTTAGTATATGGTTGTGAATACCACTTTATATTTATTCGAGACATGTTTTTCTGAGGTTGAAAGGAATGAGAATTTCTTTTCCAAGTCAAATTAAGGTGAATTTATGTGGAATTCATTTGAAAATTCTATCAACTTTATCAGAATTTGCAATACAATAATTTATGTTTCTGAGGTTGTATATGTATTTTTGAAATGATAAATATTGATTGTGTCAATCCTGTCACGAGGAAAATTTTTGTTCAGATTATTCGTTATATCGTTTATATAGATGTTCAAAATTAAATGTAGGTAAATAAAATTTATAAAATTTAACGTGTATAATGAATTTTGTAGTTAAGTGTGATTTATAATATAGTCAAATTTAATAAAATTTGATTAATTGTATTTAATCTCATAATCTAATATAGACTATCTAATGTATAAAATAAATAAATAAAAATGAATCCCGCGGTATTGGTTCCGCCTATCACTGCTCTTTTTTGAAAATATAAGTACTTAAAAAGCAAAGGACTTGAAATTAATTTTCTCTGCCTTCTCTATTATATAAGCACCTTCTCCTAAACTCGAATAACACACAACACAACATTACATTTCAACAACCATACAAACCATGGTTAGTATACAATTCTTGATCTTCATAGCTTCCTTCCTCTTCTTCCTTGGAACTATCATGAAAAGATCTCGCAACAAAACCAAACTGAACCTCCCTCCAGGCCCTAGAGCACTTCCACTAATAGGACACTTGCATCTTCTTGGTCGTAAGCCACACCAATCATTATACGACCTGTCAGTGAAATATGGGCCTCTAGTTTACATCTCTCTTGGGTCAATACGAAGTATTGTTGCTTCTTCACCTGAAATCTTAAAAGAAATTCTCCAAGACAAAGAATCTGTTTTCTTGAACCGCCCACAGTCAGCTAATTTTGATTATCTGACCTATGGCTCACGTGATTTAGGTACCATACATTACGGTGATGATTGGAAGTTCATGAAGAATTTTTGTATGGCTGAATTGCTCGGCACTCGAACGTTAGACAGTCTTCTCCCCATCAGGCAGGCAGAGTTGAGGGTGTTCTTGAAGTTATTACATGATAAGTTTCAAGCAAAAGAAGCAGTTAACCTCGGAGCAGAGCTAATGAGAACGACGAATAATGTAATGTCAAAAATGATGCTCAGTTTAAGATGCTCTGCTGAAAAAGATCAAGCAGAAGAGGTGAGAAAGTTCGTGACCGAGTTCAGCGAGCTGAGCGGAATGCTAAATCTGTCGGAAACACTATGGTTTTGCAAAGGTTTCGATTTTCAGGGTTTCGAGAAAAGGAGAGAGGATGCTAGAGCCAGGTATGATGAAATAATTGAGAGGAGCATTAAGGAGCATCAAGAAGCGAGGAGAAAGAGGAAGGAAATGGGTGATGCTGCAGATGGAGGAAGAGTAAAGGATATGCTCGATATTTTACTCGATTTATATGAAGATAAGAATGCAGAATGGAAACTAACCAGAGATGGCATGAAGGCCTTCGTTATTGTAAGTTCCTACTGCTCTTAAGCCCGCTCTAAAATTTTTGTGAAGGATAATAATTTGGAAAAAAAAAAACATTGTTTCTAATTTGTTTTCAAGTTGTAAATTAAAAATTTACAATTGGAAATAACATGCAATTTTTCAAATTTCACAGGGCCTATTGATTGCTGGAACAGACACATCTTCTATTACAGTGGAATGGGCACTAGCCGAACTAATCAACAATCCACATATAATGGAGAAAGCAAGGAAAGAGATCGACTCTGTAGTGGGAAAAGACAGACTTGTAGAGGAATCGGACATACATAAACTTTCCTACCTCGAGGCTATAATAAAAGAAACACTAAGGCTTCACCCAGCTGGACCATTATTCCTCCGAGAATCGACTGAAGCTTGTACAATTTCAGGATATACAATTCCAGCACAGACAAGAGTGTTTGTTAATGTGTGGGCACTAGGCAGGGATCCCAAGTGCTGGGAAAACCCACTTGAGTTTAGGCCCGAAAGGTTCCTGAGCGGATGGAGCATAAAGAGCAATATGTTGGATGTAAGAGGCCAATATTTTCAGCTCTTGCCATTCGGAAGAGGAAGAAGAAGTTGCCCTGGAGCATCATTTGCGCTGAAATTTATTCCAACTGCTCTTGCTGTTATGATACAGTGCTTTGATTGGAAGGTTGGTGATGGAGAGAAGAATTCTAAAGTTAACATGGAAGAGGGAGCAGCCCTATCCCTTCCAATGGCCAATCCCCTCATTTGTCACGTTGTGCCAAGGGTGACTCCATTTCTATCTACCTAATAATGATGCTGCTATGGAGTGCGGTGAGTAGTAGACATGGAACAACAATATTGTTGTCTCTTTTCTCTTATTTTAATTAATATGAAATAATTTTCTTTCAAAGAAAAAACACCAATCAAATAATTATAATAGTAGATGTCTTACTGAGCAACATGTATTTTGAAGTTTTTAATGTCTTTAATTAAATTCTAATGTTAGTATGTTGGATGGCGAAATACATTTTCGCATTCTTAATGAGCAATGTATATCTTGAAGTTTTCAATGTCTTTAATGAAATTCCAGTGTTAGTATATTGATATGGCGAAATATATATTCGCTCTCTTATTATTTATGTGATTTCTCTAATGGCACCATAACATTTTATAAAAACCTACTTTGTCTCTGAATTATTCAAAACTAACCCATCATACTTCTGCCACGTCACACCCTTTGAAAAATTACCAAATTGGTTCCTCAACTTTAAAGTCCCAACAATGGCAGAGGAACGAATTCGGTAATTTTCCAACCAAAAATTGAACTTCCGATTCCGATGATAAAACTTACAAATGAGTATTCCAAATGAAACCTCTTATGGCGAGGATTCCAAATATGTCTTCAAATCTGTTGTCAAACCACCGTAAGACCTCGAAAAATGGAAATGAAAAATTCGGGTCATTTTGACCTATTAACCCAACTCGTTTCAAACTCAACTTTCTAGCCACAGATTGTGTAAAATATCGATACCAATAGAAATGTATCGTCAAAAGGAGTTGATTGGTGATTTTAGATTTGAAAACAAACGTTCGGAGCTAATGTAGTGTAAAAATGAAGGAGAGGTTACTTTTCAATAGTTTAGTGACACAATAGGTTACTTTTGGATAGTTCAAGGGCATATTAGGTCACTCATAAAATTTTTCGTTCCCATTTTTTGAGGCCTTACAGTTGTTGGATGACGGATTTGAAGACATATTTGAAATCCTTGCCGTTAGAGCTTTCATTTTGTATACAGACTTGCAAGTTTTATTACCGAATCGGAAGTTCAATTTTTTATTTGAAAATTAACAAATTGGTGCTTCTACCATTGTTGGACCTTTGAATGTGAGGCACCAATCTAGTAATTTTTCAAGGGATTTGACGTGGCAGAGACATGATGGGTTAGTTTTGGATAGTTCAATAAGACATTTTGAAATGTTATGATGCCATTGGAAAAATCACGTAAATGATAAGAGTGCGAATATGTATTTATTAATATTATATGTCTTTATGTATTTGCTATATATCATTCGAAGGAATATTGAAGTTATCGCGAGTAACACAAATTAACAAATGTTTTTATTGTTTTTCATTGTAGTTTCTTTTTAGCAATTCCTTTTGATGTATTTCTTTGAATTATAAGCTCTCTGTGTTGCAGGCAATGTTTTATTCTTCAGTCCATTAATAAAATTGAAATTTTGCCTCTAGAAGAAAAAAAGTTAAAGAGGATTTCCAATTTTTCATGTAACCACCCTGGTTATATTTATAGTGTCATGCACAGCATGTCTTATTATTTTAAAACAAATTTATTGTCTATATGATCTTATATTAGAAGGCAATCTCCTGAACAATCAGTTCTCATTACTCATACTTCTAACATCATCTCCTTATTACTGTAAATTGCGAGAATGGAGGTTGAATTACTTTCCACGACCTACATTAAACCCTCTTCACCCCTGCCACCTCACCTTCATACCTACAAACTCTCTACTCGATCAATTTTCCACACTCCACTGTTAGGGCTCCATTCTTTTCTATCAAAATTCCAAAGTAACAAACATAACTGCAGGGAGATCACAATTGTTAAAGCAATCATTATCTGAAACTTTATCTCATTTTTACCCAATTGCTGGTAAAGTTAAAGATAATCTTTCTGTTATTGCACCGCTGCAGGTGTACCTTATATAGACGCCCAAATGTAACATTTCTTTATCCCAATTTCTCTCTCGATCAGATCTACAATTACTTTGCAAGTGATGCCCAATGCAACTTCCGATCAACTCCCTTTTGGATCTTCGGTCTTCCTCATTCAAGAGACTACTTTCGCATGTGGTGGCTTGGCCATTGGTGTCAATTTTTCCCACATTGTTTGTGATGGATATAACGGGTTTTTCTTTCTAAAAGAATGGGCTACTACTACTCGTAAAGTAGCCGTGACATACCCTTTTCTGGGCATAGAATCCATTTTCCCACAATGGACTGCATTTCCGCGAAAGAAGATTTCTATGGTTCCTTTAAGTTCCAGTTTATTAAAAACATGGAATTTCATTACAAGGAGAATTGTGTTTAAGGAATCTGCCATTGCCAATCTTAAAGCAAAGGCAAATTCGAATAATATTAATAATCCTACTGGCTCCAAGGTAGTCATGGCGTTTCTTGTCAAATGCCTAATGAAATCCTTCAAAAATAAAACAGGTAATGATCAACCACTTGCAACAACGATTGTAGTGAATTTTAAGGAGAAAAGAAGAGCTGCCATTACTAAAATATTTGTTTAGGAATGTTTTAAGCCTTAATGGGACAGTATTCACATCGATGGAGAAGAAGCAAGAGTTGAATGAAATAGTGAAACAACTAAGAGAAACAATAGCAAAGGCGGACAATGAATTTATGAAGAAATTCAAAGTGATGGAGATGGACTCTTCAAGTATTATGATAAATGGAAGGAGATTCTGGGTTCACATGATTTTCCAGAATTTGTGTTATTTAGTAGTTTTTACAACTTTGGGGTATATGATATTGATTTTGGATGGGGAAAGCCGATCAAAGCAATCTTTTTGCCGATGTTTGAGCACAATCCGGATCAACCAAATATCAATGGTATAGTTTTGATGGATACCAGAATAGGTAGTAGAAGCATGGGTATTTTTGCTCCAAGAAGACTTCGATATTTCGAAGAAAGATACTCAACTTCTTCAACATGCTTCCATTGATCCATCCCCCCTTCATAAGTCTTTTGATTTAACTTCTAACTATAGTTAATTCTCATTATCTTAAGTAATATGAATATTGCCCCTTATGTCTATTTTCCCTACCTAAATAACTTTTTTTTTTTTATGGGGTCAAGAACAATGTGTTTACTGGTTCTCTGCTATGTGTTTGTTACCAATGTTTTTAAGTATTGATTTGATGTAATAACAGTTGAAAAAAATAAAAGAAAAATATATAGCTTCTGCTCACCATGTGTAAAATATACTAACTGAATTTCTGGATTATTTACCAAAGAATTGTTGGAATTCAAAATGTGGACATAGGATACATGTAACGCAAGTTAATCTTGCGAAACAAGCACTTCCGCAAGATCGTAACGTGAAACCAGAGCAATTACGCAAGTTCGTCTTGCGTAAGTAAGTTAATGAAGTTGATTAATTAATTGTTAAGAGACAATTTAAGTAATCCAGCAAGTAGAGGCCGCTATGTGTAAAATTTTGCAACCCACCCTTCCAATGTATAGAACTTTCAACAAGTCGTGAGGCATCCTCGCCCCTAAACGAAGCTACGGCAACTGCATGTGAACATGAAATTCTAAACATTTGCCATTTTCCGCAACTGCAATTTTCAATTCCGTACTGCACAATCTGTATGTTGTCACTTCCGATAACCACTTTGTATATCCCCATATTTTGATTCCAGCAGATGACAGTATGCGCTCTAGAACGATGTCTGTATCTGATAAATTGTTGCATCGGGATCGGAGCAAGGACAATTTGACATCTTTCTATCTTCGCTAAGTCTCGCTGGAAAATTGCAACCGTCTTCTCCAAAGATGATTCAACCAAAGCTCTAATCGGGAAGTGACGGACCCCCTTTTGGGACATTGTTGAAACTTCCAGAGGTGTTCGTTGTTGACAAACCCCATCTATGACATTCGTCAGCGAAAAGCGTCCATTTCTCTGGATCGATGTTCTGCAAATACTGGTATGCTTTGGGGGATCTCTCTTGCAACTTCGTCCATGCAGCCCAATACTTCTTCTCTTGTAACTCCGTTCCAAAATGTTGACAAATCTGCTTCAGACCCTTCCTTCTATATTCCTTGGACATGTTTGCCTTAACGTGCTCAAGGAAAAATCGGTGAACTCTCATCCCCGGATATTTCTCCAACATCGTCTCCATTGTAGACAGGATTCCGAGGTGACGGTCAGAAACAATGCAGGTGGACCGATTGCCTAAAATGTACAATTTCAGACATTTTAGAAACCATTTCCAGCTATGCGCTGTCTCATCGTCGACAATTGCAAATGCAATTGGCAGAATGTTGTTGTTGGAAGTTTTCACCACTGCAACAATTAATTTGCCCTTGTACGATCCCCGCAAGTGAGTTGCATCGCTTACCACCGGACGACAAGACTGGTAAGCTTGAACAGATGGTCCAAACGCCCAGAACACATATCTAAAAATTCTTCTTGTATTGTTTTCCCTCCCCTGTTTGAATTAGAACATAAATATGGTACCCGAGTTGGCCGCCTGCACTGCGGACAAATATCTCGGTAGTTCTCTAAAATTATTTTACCATGCCCTGTATACTGCCTCAATTGCCTTCCTCCGTCCGTGCCACGCTTTCTTGTATCCCACGTGAACCCATAATCATTCATGCACGTCAGTCTGAATCTGTTTCACCTTATATCCCGGGTCATTCTTGATATTCCGGATAATTAGTCTCGCAATATCATTCGACGTGACATTTCTATCCTCATTCTCGATCTGAGCGCCTGGACAGTTGTGCTCCTTAACCCATTTTACCATTTTCCACTTTTCCGACCATGACTGTCCCGATGCACGGATGCTCCAGTTGCATCGTGGGCCGTGCAATAGTTTTTCTGGATATGTAGGGGCACAGGTAGCATATTCTATAGCCCGCGTCTTCTTCGTACTTGAAATCGTGCGAAACGTCACAACCCTTTTCGCGGACCATTCAGCCACAGCAGACATTACAGATTTCTTACTCTTGAAATGAATCCCGATATCAATACTCTCCATATTGCCGTCCCATATTGGCTCCGTAGAAACCTCTTCCTCTGGTCCTTCCTCTCCTATGTAACCGTAAACAAAATGTTCTGATGGTGTAATTACATCGGTCTTACTGTTGTCGGTGTCATCGTCCCAAGGCACATACTCATCGTCGCTGCTGAAACCACTATTTGCTGAGGTCTCCTCTTCATTCCCCACATTTTCATCTGAATGAACTGAATCGTGGACTGGCTCGTTTATAAATTCCTCATTTTGTACATCAGTATATCGAGCGCTCGTATTCTCATCTACAGCGCTCGTATTCTCATCCGCAGCAGCGCTGATTTCTCCTACGGCATACGTCGCAAACGTTGTTATATGGTCGATCTGTTCCGCTGAAATGAATAGTTTTGGATATTTCAACGCGTAAAAGTACAAGAACGACATTGTCTCGTCATCCCGCATAATTATGTAACGCCTAACACCATTGTCTTCTGTCCACACCAAAATAAAATGCAGTTGAACCACCCTCCTATTGACATTACAAACTTTGAACACTCGATCAACAAGCTCATCGAAAGATAACTGAGCGTTGATGCAGATTGTTGCGTCAGCTAGACTCCTATTCGGCCCAACTACCCCGTCTACCATTTGTACGGTACTGCTTCAGAATAAATTTAATGGAATGGAGATGTGTATGCCATTTTCACAATTTTTAGGCTTTTTCGGTGACAGAATAACGATATTACTCAAAATCCAATCGTTTTTTCTGTCTCCTCCGCCTTAAAACGCCTATTTGCTTTCGCAAGTTCGACTTGCGAAACAAAAAAAATAAAATTTAATCCACTTTCGCAAGATGAACTTGCAAAAGTGGACTTTTGCAAGATGAATTTGCAAAAGTGGACTTTTGCAAGATGAACTTGCAAAAGTGGACTCCACTTTTGCAAGTTCATCTTGCAAAAGTGGATCAAATTTCGTTTAGTGATTAGTGTTTCGCAATTTCATCTTGTGAAAGTAGTAGTTTTGTCCATATTTCAAATTTCTTTCTTTCTTTTGTCCACCATTTAAATTTGGTATTTTTTTTAATGCACCCCTGAATTTCTTCTGCGAATAATAATACAAGGACCACGCTGGCGAGATGTTAGGGATTCTCGTGGTCGTAATTAGAAATAGCATTCCAACAACGTACCCTAACTAATAACTTATACATTATTTGATGGCAACTCCCTTTTTAATTCGCAATTAAAAATGTATTTATAATTTCAGGACACATAGAACAGCATGTATGATTGTACCAATGGCTGTTGCTTGTTCAATAATCTACCTTTTTTATCGGTAAGTTGAGGTGGTACAATTGTACTTTTTTTTTGGCAAATGGTACATCCTTCAAAAATAAATTTGTTCAATAACATTTTTAGCACTATTTGCAGGCCACTTTATTGTAATACTTAAATGCTCTAGCTTGAAATCATTCTAGCTGATTTTGTTTGGTACGGTGAGAATTTCGGGGTCTATCAAATCTTACAAGGTGTAAGGATTTCAGAATCCTACCTCTTCAACTCCCCTATAAAAGGGAACCCCAAACATTCATTTGAAGGCTAATTCACATACTAGGCTTTCATTTGGTAAGATGAGGACCTTAAGATTTTTAGTCTAGTGTTCTCCCGATAGTCGACCTTAGCAAAAATAATGTCTGAAAAAGAGATCACAAACGAGAACTAAGGGGAGGGGACAACCTACATCCCTTTCAAGGGTTGGCTTCTCCTAATGGGAATTGTGACGCTCCACTCACAGGGGTGATAGTACCTCAGCAGCTAGGTGGCGAATCAAACTTGAACTCACATATTTCACCTGAAAACTTCTCAAGGCGCCTTACGGGGGACAACCTTTTCCCTCTAAGATTGAGAACACCCACATCTTTTCATCAGTATCAGCCTACCACAACTAACTTTAAAGTCTCAAGCTCGACAGGTATTAGGCCACTTAGCTTGAATGCTGTATCGGCCTTTCCTCAAGAGTAGCTACTAAGACTAATGAGTCAAATCTTACAACAGAATCCTCAAATCATCATCCCAACCATCGAACAGCAGCCACCACCACATCCACCTACAGCCCTTAGGTTTTAGAGTTGTTTAAACATCTATCTGAATGATAGAATGAATATTGAGGACAATGGTCGGTGAAGAATAGAACAAGTCGAGGTTGATCAAAGGAAAGTGGAAGAATAGCTTTTAAGAGAGGGTAGAGGTTGTGACTCCTCTAGTCGTGGCAGCCCCGAAGGGGGGGGGGGGGGTAAAAGGCAAACCGTGTCTAAGGACGTAGAGGGAGTAGATCACCTCCAAAGTATTTGGATGATGAGGACAGAAAAGATGATGAGTAGACTCTAAATGAGGTTAGAAAGTATGATGAGGACTACAGGAATTATGAAGGACCCTACTTAGGAGAACAGCTTAATAAGGCCAAGTTAATAGAGATGATGAAGGAAGTGTAATAGGGAGATGATGATGACGTAACCTTCCAATTGGCGTCGCCTTTTTCGTAGAGTATTGAGAGAGTTTAACCCCCTATATATTGAATGTTTCTCACTTTCAAGAGTGTGTACTAAAGGAAGGGTACCATAAGAGCCATGTCAGGAATTACCACGACTTTATGCTAAGAAGGGAGGCTTTGATGTGTAAGCATTTTACTAAGTAATTTTTTGATGATGCTGGTGAATGGTTCAACCATTTGCCAAGTTGAAGTATTATGAGAGCTTTAAGAGTTGGTTGACAAGATGATCTTTGAATTCAAGTAGAACATACAAAAAAATGGAAGCTTCTGATCTAAAGTTAATTATGAGAGGAGAAGGCGACTAATTGGACAAATTTGTTAAAAGATTCAGAAATTTTGCTGTCCAGATTGGGAACCTAAAAGTGGGTTGGCAATTTAGATAATGCAGTTAAATTGTAGGTTCCAGGAGCTAACGGACTCCCTGTCCATGGATGAGCCCACTTTAATCCAAGATTTTCTATATAGAGTAAATAAGTATGTAAGGGTAGATACCTAGAGGAGGATTTTGAGGCGGTTAACCCTAAGAAGTGATGATAGTGAGTATTCTGTTGGACAAAGGTTACGGAACTGGTCAACATGAAGTTATGAAAGCGAAAGAAAGGTCTCCCCAAGGTCACGGTAGGAGCACTTGAGGCCGAGGGGAATATCAGGAAGGAAGTCATAGCCGGCGGTAATTCTTCATCGTTGAATGTCAGACCTTCGAAGATTTTAATGGCAATTAAGGGGCCTTTAGGGGAGCAGGCTTAAGAGGGTCTAGACAATACAATCAGGGAAGAGGAATCTGTTGTGCCTACCACAAGACTAAAAATATTGATAAGTGTAAAACCTGAATGTTCGAGATCAAGAAAATGGTAAAGAGTAGGGACCTCAAAGAATTATAGATGCATATAAGGGTTAGAAAGGTAACTAGGCGGCAAGGGGATACACTAGGGCTGATGAAACCTCTATCAAGTAACTCTTGTAGCTGCTTCTTCAGCTCATGTAGTTCTAGTGGTGCCATTCTGTAAGGAGTAACAAAAATGGGAGCCGTACCTGGAACTATCTCTATAAACATCTCCACCTCTCTATCCGGCGGCAAACCCGGTAAATCATCTGGGAAAACATCCTGAAACTCTCTGACAACTGGGATGTCCTCCACTCTACTATTCTATTCCCGAGTGTCAGTGACGTGTGCTAAATAGGCCTCACAACCCCTCTGAATCAGACTGAAAGCTATCATCGCAGAAATCAAACATCCCGGCATTGCTTGTCGTTCACCACAGAAAATAACCCGTGTCAGCCTGGTAGCTTAAAAGTAACCTCTTTGGCATAGCAATCGACCTTAGCTCGATGTCGTGCCAACCAATCCATACCCAATATGATGTCAAAATCATGAAAGGGTAGCAAAATCAAATCTGCTAGTAACACTTGATCCCCAATATAAATCTCACAGTTTGGGTATAAGTGTTTAACTCTTACTATCTCCCCCAAAGGTGTATGTACAGTAAGGTCATATTCTAAGTGTTTGGGTTCTCTCTATGTTTGGGTGGACATGTGGGATGATATGAATGAATGTGAGGATCCAGGATCTATCAATGCAAAAGTAAGAAAATCAGGTTTAATGAAAGAAAGTTTACCAGCAATCACTTCTGGAGCAGCGAGAGCCTCGTCCCGGGTCATAGCGTAGACCCGAGCCTGAACTGGAGCTTGTGAAGTCGTGTGCTGGGTACTACCTCTGCCAATACCAGCCCCGGTCTGAGTGGACTGTCCTCTGCCTCTGCCTATGCCATAACCTGATTCGTCCCTTCTAGCACGGGTGATCTGCACCGAAGCCTCAAATGGTGCTTGGCCCAACTCTCTCCTATTGGGACATGCATTAAGGAAATGTCCCTGCTCACCACACATATAGTATGCACCGGTGAAGCGTCGGCATTCACCCAGTGGTGTCTGCCACAGAAAGTACACTAAGGTCTCGACTAGCTCTGGCCTCAACCTGAGCTGCTATGGTAGGAGAAACCACCTATCTTAATCCAGCATGAGAACCCCTCTAAAAACTCTGAGATCTGCCCCTGAAACCGGATGGAACAGATGCTCTCTGGAAAGGATGCCTCCGGGAACTACCCGCGTCCTGAGCCTGTACTTCTCTCTCTCTTCGGTATTGGAGGTCTCTCTGTCCGTAGCCTCTCAATCCAGATAGCTGCAGCTCGTAGATCTGTGAAGCTCTTTAAATCACCAGGTGTGATCTTCTTCCAGATATCGTACCTCAAACCTTCCTCGAACCGGCTGTTGACGCTCGATTTTTTGCCCCCAGAAAATAGCCAAAGTCGATTTATCTTCTAAGCTTGAGATTCGTAGGATTTCAAAACAGCTCCTTTTTCTCCCTCTCCCAAAGTATTTTAATGTTTTCAATTTAATTTAAAATTCCTCTTCTTTCAAAAAAATATTTATTTGATGTATTTTTATTTTTGATGTTAAAAGAA